>CAVNYN010287106.1:0-15272 GCA_963692815.1 Nyctanthes arbor-tristis
CCTTCCTGCTTTTCTCCTGATAGTTAATTTACCAACTGCTTTAGTTTTAACCAAGTGTTGAGACAGTAATATAAAGTGCATTTTACACAGTACCAAGAACTCCAGAGTGGCACGATCTTCCATGAACTTTTTCCACTGATCTGACGAGATGATCCCTTTATAAAGATCACATGGAGAGTCATATTTAGGGTGCTTCTTGTTGATGAACTTTTGCACAAGCTTATTCTTGAAGTCTTTCAATCTCTTCCCAACTTTGCTCAATGCAGTACGCTTCAAATCATCATTCTCGAGATTGTTGATCCGAACGCATGTAATTTGTGTCTATGTTATCATCCCCTGTATGTATATGTTGTACACCAATAGAGAATGGAGGGGTTTCGTTAAATTTATCATACTCTTATTCGTCGACCGCATCATCAATACCAACTATACGTCTTTTACCATGAAGGATGACTGACCACTTAGGCTCAACGGGATCAACAATGTAGAAGACTTGTTTTGCTTTTGATGCAAGTATGAAAGGGTCATCAAGATAGCCTAGCCGACCAAAGTCTACCAGAGTGAAACGTACTTCTTCAACTCAAACACGCCGGCAGTTTTGAACTCACTTACAATGAAAAAGAGGCACCTCTAGAACCTTATAGTCAAGCTCCCAAATTTCTTCAAAGACGCCATAATACGACTTTGCTGCATCAACTGGCCTCCCATGATTGAGACTAGAATATTCTGATGAAAGAGCTACCAACGTCACTTCACTATTCTGCATCGTGCTCTTATCGTCCTGACATTTATTGTAAAATGTGTACCCATTAATATCATAGCCCTCGTAAGAAGAAACATTTGCTTCAAGGCCATACGCCAACCATTTTATTGTTTCTGTAATCACCGTCGGCATGTGGGACAATCGTTGGAGCACTCTTTCTCAACCGTGTTATAAATGTACGATTATGTTTGTTGGTCGGCCATATCTCACCTTTTGAAGGATTTTGACACCTTATCATTGAAGTGATAACCTTCAATTATTCTCTCTTCTGGTTGAGATCGGCTTCTCACGTATCCTTTCAAAATACTCCTGTATCTCTCAAATAGATAAATATACCTCAAGAACACTAGATGTAAGTCTTAATTTCCATAACCAAGTGAATGATTAAATGCACCATAACGTCAAAAAATGATGGCGGAAAATACGTTTCAAACTGGCATAGTGTGATAACAACGTCGGCATGCAAATCATCCAACGATTCCGTATCAATGACCTTGTTACAAATTGTGTTGAAGAAGAAGCAGAGCTTAGTTATGACATGTCTGACATGTTTTTGCAATATACCTCATATTGAAACTGGTAAGAGCTGTTGCATTAAGACATGACAATCATAAGACTTCGTTCCAGATCGGAAGAGCGTCGAGTCTTTTATACTTATAAGTCTCTTGATGTTTGACAAATAGCCAGATCGAACCTTAACAGCTCCCAGACGCTCACAAAAGCTAGTTTTCTCTTGTTTAGACAAGGTATCACATGCAGGAGGCAAAAATATACGCTTTTCGGACTCTTACGGCGCCAACTGCTCCCGTATCCCCATTTCTACCATATATTTTCTAACTTTGATACCATCTTTCGTCTTTCCAGGAATATTCAATAACCTTCCGATGAGACTATCGTACACATTTTTCTCCACATGCATTACATTAAGACAGTGTCTAACTTGCAAGTGTTGCCAGTATGATAGCTCCTAAAATATAGATTGCTTCTTCCATATACTCTTCTGTGAAGACTTTGAAGTGTTACCATACAAAATATTAACATTTTTTACCCTCTCATAAATCTCTTTTCCTGTTAACGGCAAGTGGACGATTCGGGTCTTGTTTCTCCCATTGAAAGCCTTTTTCTTCTTTCAATACGGGTGGTCAAATGGAAGAAAGATCCGATGACTCATGAACACATTTTTTTTGTAGTTAGACAACCAAATATCAATCATTGCATCTTCACAAATGGGGCACACTTTGGCTCCTTTGGTAGTATAACCTGATTACCGTATGTTGGAAAGTCATCTATGGTACAAAAAATCATTGCGCGTAGCGTGAAGTGTGATCAGCTATGTGAATCGAACACCGACACACCTTCATTTCACAACAACTTCAAATTATCAATGAGTGACGCGAGGTACACATCTATATCAATTCCTGGCTGTTTAGGCCCTGAAATCAACAATGACAATATTATATACTTCCGCTTCAAACACAACCAAGGAGGAAGATTGTAACACACCAAAAGAACCAGCCAAGGGCTATGTTGACTACTCATATTACCATGCACGTTCATTCCATTTGTACATAGTCCAAGCCTAAGATTCCTATCTTTGCCACCGAATTCAGGAAATATCCTGTTTATATTCCTCCACTGAGGAGAATCGGCTGGGCTTTTGAGTTTTCCATCTTCTTTCCTCCCATCCACATGCCATCGTATTTTCTTTGCAACATTTGCATTTACAAACAAACATTTGAATCTAGGTATTATGGGCAGATACCGTAACACCTTTGCCGGAGGGTCTTTCTTGTCAGTACGTTTATTGTGACTGTCCTTTCTCTTATACTGCGATGCCCCACACTTTGGCCACACATGCAAGTCCTCGTACTCCTACCAGTACAAGCCACAATCATTTGGACACGCGTGCATCCTTTTAATCTCCATACCCAACGGGCGCAATAATTTCTTTGGCCCATAGGTCGAGCTAGGAAGCTCATTATCCTCGGGAAGCATGTCTTTTAGAAGTTCCAACAACCCTGTGAAACTCTTGTCATTCCACCCATTCTTTTCTTTCAAATTATACAATTTAAACATGGCAGACAACTTTGTAAACTTATTACATCCAGGAAACAATGACTTTTCATAATCGAGGAACAAGCCGTCAAAAATGTGCGGAGTCTCAGTGAAATCATCTTCTATATCACGCATCATTTCATCCATCTGGTCATTCTCGACATCACATTATCTTTTCTTGCCAGATTAATTTCATCATTCCTGTTTACCGTGTTCTCCCCCTGAGCATCCTCATTGACACCAGTGATAGTCGTAGGAAGTAAATCCTCACCATACCAAAACACTCCGCGTATAACCTTCGTTAAAACCATGCATAATCAAATGGTGCTTCACTTCCATGTAACTACAATACTTTTGCAGATTCTTACAATCGTGGTATGGACAAACTATCAGTTCTTCCCGTTTCCTTTTTCTATTATCCTTGGCAAATTTTATAAACTCTTCAACACCTTCCAAATATTCTAGTGTGGTACGTCTCCCATACATCCAACTCCAATCCATATATATCTCACGACCTATGTCAAGATATTGAAAGTGGGTAATTTTTTGGTTCTTATCAAATACATTGATACGTTATTTAATTTCGGTAATTTATTTGACCAACAACAATTGTTAAATTCATATCGTTCTCATCACACACTTAATCAAATTGCGTTTCATTATTTCATTATTATAAAAATTTATTTGTTCATCAATATGTGCTAATTATACATATTCATTTGCGTCACAAATTTAATTACAGAATAATTATATTATTTAATTTTAATTTTTTAGTTTGTCCACTAAAACTTCTTGTCAACTTTACAATATTGAAATTTAATCAAAAAATTATTACGTTAGTATTTGCCCTCCTTAAAGTATTATGGGTCATGACACAATCATTCTACGTTGCTCTATTGACATCATAAACTTAATCAAATACTTTTTAAATTATTTGATTCCTTTCCTTTATTTAAATTTCAATACTTACTAATTACTTATGTATTCCCATTACCATTTTAGTTCAAAGCAATAATATTAAACTATGTATAAAATACTACTAAACAAGTATACAAGAATACAAATTTAAACCAAATTTAACAAAAACCCTAAAAATCAAAATTTCTAAATCCAAAATAAATATTTCTTCATACTATAAAATCAATTTTTCTCATTACAATGTATACATATAGATTTAACAAAAATATAGACTTATATACATATATAACAATGTATGCCAAAAAATACATTTAACAAAGCATCATAATTTAACAAGTTAGCAAAAAAATCATATATAACAAAAAATATATTTAACAAAAAATCATAATTTCACCAATTTACAAAAAATCATATATAACAAGAAATATAATTAACAACGTGTACAATATATATATATACACACACACA
Source organism: Nyctanthes arbor-tristis (assembly GCA_963692815.1). Taxonomy (NCBI): domain Eukaryota; kingdom Viridiplantae; phylum Streptophyta; class Magnoliopsida; order Lamiales; family Oleaceae; genus Nyctanthes; species Nyctanthes arbor-tristis. The sequence goes on from CAVNYN010287106.1 coordinate 4,205, forward strand.
CACACACACCTATCTTTACCAAATTTCACAAAAACCTAAAAATCATAATTTCTAAATCTAAAATAAATATCTCTTCACACAATGAAACTAACTTTCTCATTACAATGTAGAACAAAAAATATATTTAACAAAGAATCATAATTTACCAAATTATCAAAAAACATATATAATAAAAAGTAGCCTCTAACAATATATAGATATATACCAATCTTTACCAAATTTCACAAAAAACCCCAAGGATCATAATTTTCTAAATCCAAAAATACGCTTTCGCAAATGTGGAGAAAAAATATACAATGAAGTTCACCACCGCCTGCCGCTGCCTCCCGTCATCTCCCGCCGTCCAAATATGTACCAAAATTTTAGTTTATATGAGATTATGCAAAAATTAAGGCGAAGATGGAAATGCTATGTAATATATACCAAGAAATGGAGCTCTTCCGATCTCTTAACTTGTACAAGAAATGTAATATATTTTGCCGCTCGCCGCCACTGCCACTCGGATGGAGGTGATTAGGTATAGATCGAGGGGTTTAGGGCTCGAAAAATTGGAAGTAAATTTTAGGTGGAGTCTTCCATGCAGAACTGCTTTTCTGGTTCAAAATTCGTCTGGGTTCGCAAGTTAAAAAGACAATTGCAGAGGGACCGACACCTTTTGGAACTTTGGGCATCGGTTCTTTATTAAGAACCAGATCGGAAGAGACGCCTATGGTGTATCCTTATTTACAAGTTTGCCACCGTGTCTTGTTAAGGCGTCGTTTGTCCAAGAAACTAACGCATATGCAGTATTTTTTCTCTCTTTCTGTAGTAATGTATTACCAATAGAGAATTCATAAAGAATTAGTTGTGCACTCCAATTTCTATTTCATTTATGGTAGTATAACTATATCTAGAGTTTTCCTCGATGTTTTTTCCCTTTTGGATAAAGGAGTTTTCTCAACTTATAATTCAAACAATTAGGAATTCCATAGCACAAAATTGAAGAGAACGACAAAATTATACATTTCATTGTAGGGGGAATATGAATCATAGTACCTTCAAGCTTTCCTCCACTGCAACTTGAAACTTCACAAGAATGGAAATTGAAGGAATGTGAGAGGTGGGTGGAGGATTACAGTTACTATTTGAAACTTCGAGAAGTAGCTGTTGCCCCAATTTTTTAATTTTAGATGAAGGAAGCGTTGGACGAAACAGGGAACTTTCTACGCACACTACTCTTCTTCTTCGCTTTGCCCCTTTGCCTTTATTTCTATTTTTTAAGTGGTCAAAACCGGTCGACGAGTCAAAAGGACAAAAAAGATCAAAATCAGGATCACCCGGTCATTTGGACTAATTCCCACTTCATGTATAGCCTATCACTTCCGATCTCTCATCTCTAACAAATCTTCAATGTTCACTACATAATTTACCACAATAACCACTTTAGCAGCACTCACGAAATTCCACTCCAACTTTGATTCAAATTTCTCACATTATTCTATCAAATAATGGAAAAACTAATTTGTACTGAAGATATTACTAATAGAGAATGCAAAGGGGTATAGTTAATGTTGGGAATTTAATCAATTTTCCTAAACCCGTGTGATTAAAATAGGCAATCGATATATCAAATAATAATATATGTGCGGAAACTTAAATAACACCAATAATTATTTTATGTTGTAAACAATGAGAAGGGAAAATCGACGGGGCAAACTGACAACTCCACTATTACCAAATAATAATAGGAATACAATGTTGTCTTCTCAAGATTCTTGCCCTGAATCAAGAGGTAACTACACATGACCACAAACCACGCAACAGCGTCAACGACAATATTCTTGGCACCACAAACTACTCATCTAACAATAGATGGAACCTAATAATCAACAATAAGAGACGAAAGAAAAATATCAGTTAACTCGTTTCAAGAATTAACTTGAAGAAACCACCCTTTGAAGAAGACGAATACCAAGTTGAATGTCAAAAACTGTTCCAAGCATTAAAAAAAATAGGCTGACTTCTCTTTCCCAATTCTCTCGTTTCTGGCGTCAGATTCCATGTGTATATTGTGATAAATTGTCTCTGTCTTTTCCGTGTGTTTTTGTCCCAGCAGCCAAAGACCAATTTTATAGCCACAGAATTCGTAATTTCCGAGGAACTTTCTTGTAAGTTAATTAATCAAGTTAATGAAATTGCACAAGAAGTCCTCTAACTAATAATCCAACTTCATCGGCTAGATTATTAAGCCCAACAATCCCCCCTTCTAGTCTATGAGGGAGGTATCCTAAACTTTAAGTGTATCACTTAAAAATGCATACCGGTTTGGCCAGCACAAAACTCAAGCTTCTGCTTGGTAACCACATTTGTCAACATATCAGCAATATTCTTGTCAGTGTATATCTTTTCCAACTGTAAAAGCTTCTCATTAACTGCTTCACGAATCCAATGATACCTCACATCAATGTGTTTGGTATGAGAATGATAGGTAGAGTTCTTACTCAACTCAAGAGCACTCTGACTGTCACAATAAATGACGTACTCACTTTGCTTCAACTTGAGCTCCTCAATAAGACTTTTTCAACCATATCACCTCTTTTCCTACTTCAGTAATAGCAATATACTCAGCCTCTGTTGTAGATAGAGCTACACATTTTTGCAATCTACTTAGCACACACACCAATTGCATGTGCAATATCAGGACGAGTACAAATCATAGCACACATCAAACTACCAACAGCTGAAGAATAAGGAATAGCTTTTATTTTCTTCTTTTCCTCATCAGTTGAGGGACTGGATTTCTTGCTTAGTTTGAAACGAGCTCCAAACTGGCTTAGCCCCTTCCATGCCGAACCTCTCAAGTACTCGTTCAATATAATATTTCTATGATAACCACAACTTCTTAGATTTTCTGTCTCGAATAATTTTCATGCCCAAAATCTGTTTAGCTAACCCCAAATCTTTCATATCAAAAGATTTGTGCAAGGAATCCTTCAATTTCTGTATCAATCCAGCATCTTGGCCAACTATAAACATGTCATCAATATAAAGTAGCAAAATAATGAATTTATCACCTGGAAAAGATTTGAAGCAGGCACAAGAATCTGCAGTGGTCTTTGTGTATCCCTGACTCGTCATGAAAGCGTCAAACTTTTTGTACCACTGTCTTGGTGCTTGCTTTAGGCCATACAAACTCTTTTTTAATTTGCATACAAGGTGTTCTTTTCCCTTTTGTTCAAATCCTTCTAGCTGTACCATATAAATCTCCTCCTCCAAATCATAATGAAGAAAGGCAGTCTTCACATCAAGTTGTTCAATTTCCAAGTCCAAACTGGATGCTAAACCTAAAACAACTCTGATGGATGTCATCTTCACTACAGGGGAGAAAATCTCATCAAAATCAACACCATGCTTCTATCCAAAGCCTTTCACCATCAAATTAGCTTTATATTTCAACAAGTCACCATTGTTGTCCCTTTTGATTTTATACACCCATTTATTCCTTAAAAAGCCTTCCTACCCTCATGAAGATTTACCAGCTCATAGGTGACGTTCTTCTTCAAGGACGCCATCTCATCTACCATGGCTTTATCCAGTGGGATTTATTTTTATGACCCTGAGCCTCCAAATAACTTTCTGGTTCTCCATCCTCAGTGAGTAAAATATAATCAGACTCAGGATACTTGGTAGATGGTATATGCCCTCTTGTAGTTCTTCTTGATTCTCCAATTTCTTCTTCAATAGGGGTCTGCTCCCCCTGATCACTAGTCTGATCAACTATAACATCACCAATTGTGTCAACATCAGTAGGAGCTACATGACTACCAGTACTAGGTTGAGATGCTAAAAAATTCCTAGGTATGAGATTAGGAATAGTTGGATTCATCTCCTTAGGCTGCTCGACTTTATGAAAGTCCTCAATCGTTTGATCTTTATAAAACACTGCATCTCTGTTTCTCAAAAGCTGCCTTTTCTTTGGATACCAAAACTTGTATCCAAACTGTTCATCACCATAGCCCAGAAAAACACAAGGAGTAGCTCTATTTTGAAGCTTCGATCTCTGTTCCTTAGGTACATGTATAAAGGCTTTACACCCAAACACCTTCAGATGAGAGTATGAAACATCTCTGCCGGTCCAGGCTCTTTCTGGAATATCAGAATCCAAGGAAACAGAGGAAGATATATTAATCAAATAGCAAGCAGTTAAAACTACTTCGCCCAAAATGTCTTAGGAAGCTTGGCTATCTTCAACATACATCTGACTCTATCAAGAATGGTACGGTTTATTCTTTCTGCCACACTATTATGCTGAGAAGTCCCTGCTTCTGTAAACTAATGTCGAATCCCAAATTTTGAGCAATACTCCCTGAACCCATGTGAAGTGTATTCCCCACCATTATCTGTTCTGAGGCCTTTCAAACACTTCCCTGTTTTTCGTTCCACCATGGTATGAAACTGCTTAAAATATTGGAGTACCTGATCTTTAGATTTTAAAAGATAGACACATAATCTCCTAGAAGCATCATCAACAAATGTACCAAAATATTTGTTTCCACCTAAAGATGCTACATCAACAGGAGAGCACACATCAGAATGCACAAGATCTAAAATACTCTCTTTTCTTTTAACCGATCTGAAAAAGAAACTCTAGTTTGCTTACCAAATAAACAGTAATCACATCGGTCTAGGGACATACCAGTGGCTAAAGAAATAGCTGCCTTCTTAGCCAAAACATACAAACTTTTTTCACTCATGTGACTAGGCCTCATGTGCCATAAATCAGGTGTAGGATCTTCAACTACATTTATCCCAGTCTTACAAGCCTTTGTATAAGTCTTGTATTGTGTGCAACAAGCTTTCCACTAGCGACAACCATTGATCCCTTTGATAACCTCCACTTCTGATCACTGAAAGTACTAAAATACCCTACTCCGTCGTGAGTATTTATTGCAAGTAAATTGAAATGCATGTCAGAAATATGTCTTACATCCTTTCGAATTAGGATGCACCCCATATTTGTCTCTAAGTGAAGATTACTAATCCCCATGATTTCGGAATGTGACGAGTTAGCCATATTTGATTGGACAAAATCACCTGCTTTATAAGTAGCAAACAGCTCATGTTTCTGCGAACATGGTATGAGGCACCACTATCAACATGCTACTCAGTAAGAGGGTCTCTAACATGTAGGCATTGACCCACTCCGCATGAGTGTACATCACTAGTCACCACACCTACAATATTTTCATCCTCTTTCTTCTAATTGTTACCCTCGTTCTGCTCTATCAACCAAATCCTGCAATTTCTTTTATAATGACCCTCCTTGCCACAGTGATAATAGGTATTCTTCTTATCTTTTGACTTTGACCTATCTATAGACTTGCTGTAACGTCTCTACCCTTGTTCTTGCTTCTACTTCTATGATCATCTGAAACAAGTGCCAATCTATTATCTGAACCCACATGCACACCTGAAGATTTTCTCTTGATTTCCTCATTCTGCATATTATTCTTCACAAAATCCATAGACAAAACACCATCTGAAGCAGAATTACTAATAGCCACAACAAAAGTCTCCCAACTGTCTGGCAAAGAACTCAAAAGCAATAATGCTTTCAATTCATCCTCGAGAGTCATTCCCATTGTCACCAGCTGATTCACAACATTCTGAAAATTATTCAAGTACTCTGTCATCCTCGTACCGTCCTTATATTTCATATTGACTAAGTCTCTAATCAGAAAAGACTTTCTGGCTGCAGTTTTCTTCTCAAACATAGACTCCAATTTAGTCCACAATTTATTAGCATCTATCTCCTATGCTATATGATGAAAGACACTATTATCCACCCACTGTCTTATCGTCCCAATAGTTTTTCTGTGTAGTTTCTGCCAATCCCTATCTTCCATATCTTCCGGTTTAGACTCATCACCATCAATAGAATCATACAAATTCTTATAATAAAGGATATCCTCCATCCTAAGTTTCCATGTCACCCAATTATGATTAGTAAGCCTAATAATAGCACTACCAACTGGGTCATCCATTTTAATCCACACAATTCAACCTGTCTCAGATACCATTGTTGGGAATTTAATCAATTTCCCTAACCCCGTGTGATTAAAATAGGCAATCGATATATCAAATAATAATATACGTGCGGAAACTTAAATGACACTACTAATTATTTAACGTCGTAGAACCCTCCAATGAGAAGGGAAAAACGATAGAGCAAACTACTCATCTAACAATAGATGGAACCCAATAATCAACAACAAGAGATGAAAGAAAAATATCACCTAACCCGTTTCAAGAATTAACTTGAAGAAACCATCACTCGAAGAAGACGAATACTAAGTTGAATGTCAAAAACCATTCCAAGCACTAAACAAAATAGGCTGACTTTTCCTTCCCAATTCTCTTGTTTCTAGCGTCAAATTCCGTGTGTATATTGTGATAAATTGTCTCTGCCTTTTTCGTGTGTTTTTGTCCCAGCAGCTAAAGACCAATTTTATAGCCACAGAATTCATAATTTCCAAGGAACTTTCTTGTAGGTTAATTAATCAAGTTAAGGAAATTGCACAAGAAGTCCTCTAACTAATAATCCGACTTCATAGGCTGGATTATTAAGCCCAACAGTTAGTTGTGCACTCCAATTTCTATTTCATTTATGGCAGTACAACTATATTTAGGGTTTACCCCAACATTTTTCCCTTTTGGATGAAGGAGTTTTCTTAACTCATAATTCAAGCAATTAGGAATTCCATAACAAAAAACTGAAGAGAAAAAGAAAATTATACATTTCATTGCAGGGGGAATATGAATTCTAATACCTTCAAGCTTTACCACAATGCCATATGAATCTTCACAAGAATAGAACTTAAAGGACCGTGAGTGGTGGGAGGAGGACTACAGTAACTATTTGAAACTTGGAGAAGTAGCTGTTGTGCCAATTTTTGAATTGCAGATGAGGGAAGCATTGGATAGAAGCAGAGAACCTTCTTCGCACGTTGCTCTTCTTCTTTTCTTTGTCCCTTTACAAAATTTCTATTTTTTTGAAGTGGTCAAAGCCAATAAACGAGTAAAAGGGCCAAAAAAGATCAAAAGATAGGTCGTCGGGGTATTTGGACTAGTTCTCACGATGCTGTCAAACATGTAGAAGCAATGCATTTTCAGCCTTTGTGCTTTCTATGTCCCTCAAACAACATTAAACTCCTAAAGACACTAATAGTTTGAGACTACCAAGTTTATCTATATCCTATCATTTACCATCATCTCATCTCTATAAAATCTTCAATACTCACTACATAATTTACCACAAGAACCATTTTAGCAATATAGCTCACGAAATTCCACTCCAACTTTGATTCAAATTCCTCCCATTAATCTATCAAAGAATGGAAAAACTAATTTGTACTGAAGATATTAACAATAGAGAATGCAAAGATGTGCAGTTAGTTGTGTACTCCAATTTCTATTTCATTTATAGCAGCGCAACTATATCTAGGGTTTACCCGAATATTATTCCCTTTTGGATGGAGTTTTCTCAACTTATAATTCAAACAATTAGGAATTCCATAATACAAAATTGAAAAGAACAACAAAATTATACATTTTATTGTATAGGGAAAATGAATTCTAATACCTTCAAACCTTTCCCCAATGCCACTTGAATCTTCACAAGAATGGAACTTAAAGGAACGCGAGAGGTGGGGGGAGGATTATAGTTACTATTTAAAACTTGGAGAAGTAGCTGTTGCGTCAATTTTTGAATTTCAGATGAAGGAAGCATTGCACAGAAACCGGGAACCTTCTACGCATGCTGCTCTTCTTCTTCGCTTTGCCCCATTGCCTTTGTTTCTATTTTCTATTTGTTAAGTGGTCAAAGCAGGTCAAAGAGTCAAAGGGCTAAAAAAGATCAAAATCTGGGCCACCTAGCCATTTGGTCTAATTCCCACTTCATGTATAGCCTATCATTTACCCCCATCTCATCTCTAACAAATCTTCAACACTCATTACATAATTTACCGCAAGAACAACTTTGGCAACATAGCTCATGAAATTCCACTCTAACTTTGATTCAAATTTCTCCCATTATTCTATTAGAGAACGGAAAAACTAATTTGTACTGAAGACATTACCAATAGAGAAGGCATAAAGGTGTAGTTAGTTGATTTATTTCATTTATGGTAGTACAACTATATCTACGGTTTACACCAACATTTTTTCCCTTTTGGATAAAAGAGTTTTCTCAACTCATAATTCAAGCAATTAGGAATTCCACCTAAACTAAATGCAGATTCAGATGCTGTTGTCGATACTAGAGAAGTTAGTAGATCACGTGCAATTTTTGACATAATTGGATATTACCTTGTATTACACCTCCACTATTTTAGAACATCAAAAGACTCCACTTCTTTAGGTGATAAAACACTATGAACATTTACTTGAAAATATGAAAATAACTTAGCTGGAATATTGCTATTTGTATTAGCAACACTTACCATGCCAAGGTCATATGAACTATAATTAGTTGAAGGAACATCAACATCTAAAAACTCTCACATTTCATTTAAAGGTTCACAACTATAAGAAAGTTGACTTTGAGAAGAAGTATTACCTTGACCTTCCATTGCAACATAATGCATGTACATTTATAATAAACAATCTTCTATTTTTGGAGGAGAAAATTCCAAATTCAACTTCTGCTTAATTCCTTTTATAAGAGAGTTAGTACCTTTTAAATTAAATCGAGGATCCATCACAGAAGATAAAATAAATATCAAGGGCAACTCCTCTCAATATTTTTTAAGCTTCTCCTCCGTTAAATAGATTACATTAACAAAAATTGGTAGATCTCTATACCTTTTTAAATATTTTTGCAATTTTGAAAATATGTGCTAAAACAAATGAAGTTGTAGGGTAGTTAGTAAACAATGCTACATTCATTTGTAGCCACATAAAAAGGCTCTAAAAATTCCATAATAGAAAATGCAATAAACCATTCCTAATCCTCTAAGATTTTGTCAGGTCCATAAGTTTGTCGACCATTATAATATGCTGAAATAACTTTTTTCATATTTATGACATGAACATAACATAAGATATGTAGAGTTCCATCTATAAGGTACATCCGTGGCTAATGATTTCTCTTGTAAGCCATTCTCTATACACATACTGGTAAATGCTTGTCTTCGAAAGGGTGACTTATTAATAAAATTTATCACTAGTCTAATTTTTGCTAATTCATTTTTTATGTATTCTAACTCACTTTGAATAATCAAATTAAGAGTGTGACAAACACAACGCATGTGGAAAAAAACATCTCCAAATGCAGGACGAACCACATCAACAAATCTTTCAACCACTAGTTTATTGGCAATAGCATTGTCAAATGTAAAACTTCTAACCATGTCTTGCATACCGTATTCTGCTATAATGCTTTTCAAAACTAGGTAAATTCTAGTTGCATTATGAGGATTTCTACTACTCTAAAATCAATAATATTTTTATACATAATCCATATGTTATCAATGTAATGGGCAGTAGCTGCAATATAACTTTTTTGATTACAAACAGTCCACAAATCAGATGTAAATGATATGACACTAATAAAATTTTTTAAGGCTTCTATGGTTTCAAATTTTTTCCTATTATATAAATTTATAGTATCTGTATGAAGTGTATTTCTAGAATAGGACTTATACTTGGGTTGGAGATATTGTTGCACGAGTTTAGTGAAGTGTGGAGAGTCTACCATACAAAGTGGCATTTCTTCTACAGCTACGTATAAAGCCAGTCCCTCTCAAAATCTTTCTTGAGAATAGAGCCAATTGGAAAGACCTGAACTAGAGTCATCAAATACAAGTTGGCTTTGTCCTGGGTCCACGTCTTCAATTGGCCTCATTTTGCACAACCTTTGGATGTGTCTAAGCAAATAGTTGTGCTTGATCCGGGTTTCCAACTAAGCTCTTTACTACAATATTTGCAGCATGCTTTCCAAATATCTACTCAATCTTGAGTACCAACTTTTTTCTTTGTAAAGTGTTGCAATGCATCAGATGACTCCTTTTTGGTACATTTGTCTTCTTTTGCTCCTTTTTCATGAGTAGGATCCAAGTCAATTGGAGTATTTTCATAAGCATTTTGGATAAATTGAGAGCTTGAAGTACCCAAACGTTCACCAATTTGGTTGGTAAACTCCATTTGTAACACTTACAATACAAATATTTGTAGAAAAAAATTGAAAATATGAAACTAGAAAAATGAATTTAGATTCTAATACTAGCAATTTGACAAACTGATCTCATGATTTGAATAGAAGAACAAATAAGAGATTGTTTAAAAAAAGTTAGTGTAAAATGCTAGAATTTATAGACAAAAATTTAACCCCTTTTTTCTTACCGTTTTGTTTTACAAAATTTGAACGCTCTGTTATTCAAAACGTTCAAACTGAAAGCTTGAATAATTTGAACAATCTTTGCCACTTTACATGTACTACATTTCCCAGGAATCCCGCAACCCAGCTACATTTCCATTTTCCCAGGTACCCTGCCCACTATTTGATTTGATATGACATGCATTTCAATATTTCCCATGCAGAAGTTGACAAGCTGAGCACAAGAAATGAAGATCTGTTTGCTTTTTCAGTTTTTCTTTAGTCAGAGTATTAAGTATGTTCTTGTCCTATCCCACCAAATCATTTATCAATGCACTCTCCACAATGTTTGGCTCATTGGCTGACAATCTATTCATATTCACGGTTTGCACTTCGCTTTGCTTTGCTTTTCCAGTTTTCCTAGATTATTTTATTTCTTTTTTTAATATGTTTGAAATGGATTTTGAAGGCCCATAATTACAAGAGAGCCCGTTTTTGCCTGGCGAGCCATACGGGCTGGCCTGGCCTGAGCTTGCCCCTGAATTTGGAGCTCGACTCGGGCCCAGGTTCAATTCAGCTCGGGCTTTTTACGGGCTGAGCCACGAGCCGTCTGAGCCATCCAGCTCGTTATGCATCCCTAGGTAGTACAACTATATCTAGGGTTTACCACAATATTTTTTCCTTTTGGATGAAAGAGTTTTCCCAACTTATAAT
>CAVNYN010287109.1:3195-51855 GCA_963692815.1 Nyctanthes arbor-tristis
GCTCTTCTTTTGACATACCTAACTCCTTTAGTAAGTTTCGAAGCCAAATTGCATGGCACACGCAGGATGTAGCAGCAACATATTTAGCCTCACACGTGGAAAGAGTGACAATTGGCTGTTTCTTTGACATCCATGTGAAGATGGTGCCTCCCATGAAGAACATAAAACCAGTTGTATTTTTTCGATTATCAACATCTCTAGCCCAATCGCTATCAGAATATCCAACGAGCTTATAATCATTAGACTGAAATAGAACAAGCCAAAATTGATCATACCTTTGATGTAGCGAAGTATTCTCTTTCCCGCCTTTAGATAAGTAACCATTGGAGTCTCCATGTAGCGACTAACTAGCCCAATTGCGTAGTGAATGTCCGGCCTCGCGCAGGTCAAGTGGCGTAAACTTCCAACTAAACTCTTAAAGAGAGTTGGGTCTACCTTCTCTGCTGTATCATATTTGGATAGCTTGACTCCACACTCCATGGGCGTATTTAAAGAATTGCAATCACCCATCTTGAATTTCTCGAGGACATCCTTTACATATCCTTCTTGTGAGATGAAAATCACATCTTCCTTTTGCTTAGCTTCAATGCCAAGATAGTATGTCATTGGCCCAATATCTGTCATCTCAAACTCTTTCTTCATCCCTTCCTTGAAGTTAGCAAACATGCTTTGGTTGCTACTAATGTAGATTAAGTCGTCCACATAGAGGCATACTATCAAAGTGTCTCCTTCTTTGATCTTGATATATAGAGCAAGTTTGTAAGGACACTTGATGAAACCATTCTCTTTAAAGTACCTATCGATTCGGTTGTTCCATGCTCTTGGTGCTTGCTTTAGCCCATAGAGAGCTCTCTTCAACTTTAGAACTTTTTTCTTTATGTCCCTTCACAATATACCCCGGAGGTTGTTCTATGTAGACCACTTCTTCAAGTACTCCATTGAGAAAAGCAGACTTCACATCCATTTGATAAAGCTTCCATCTATTTTGTGCTGCCAAAGAAATAATTAGTCTAATAGTTTCTAAACGAGCGACTGGAGCAAATACCTCATCATAGTCAATGCCGGCCCTTTGACTATAGCCTTTTGCTACAAGTCTTGCCTTGTATCGCTCAACATCTCCACTGGCATTCTTCTTTGCCTTGTAAACCCACTTGACTCTAATGGGCTTGTGTTCTTTTGGAAGTGAGGTAATCTCCCATGTGTCATTCTTTTCAATGGCCCCGATTTCTTCATCCATCGCGCTTTTCCATTTCTTATCTTGTGCAACTTCCTCAAAGTTCAATAGTTCACAGTCTACAAAGAGATAAAAAAGGGTGAGATTATCAAACCTCTCAGTATCTCCATATATATCTTGCAAGCTTCTTGTGCGTTCTTCATTTCTTTCATTCAAGAAAGATGGTGGAGAATTTCTATCCTCAGATATTGTTGGTGAAGCCGGTGGCGTGCTAGACTCTTCAACTTCTTGCTCCACTGTTGGCTGCTTCTCATGCTCTTATTCAAAGTGGGGAACAAAATTATAGTTTTCTTCGGGAGTATTCCAATCCCAGTTGCTCTCTTCATCGAACTCTACATCTCGACTGATGATTACTTTCCCATTTCTTGGATTGCAAAGCTTATAGCCCTTTAAGCTTGTATCATAGCCAACGAAAATGAGCTTATCACTTTTATCATCAAGTTTTCTTCTTGTCTCATCTGGTACATGGGCGTAAGCAATGCTCCCAAAGACTCGTAAATGGGAAATTCAAGGCTTCCTTCCACTCCAAGCTTCTTGTGGTATTTTTCCCTATACACTCCTTGTTGGAGATCGGTTGAATAAATGAACTGCACATGCAACAGCTTCTGCCCAAAATTCTTTTGGCATTTTCTTTACTTTTGAGCATGCTTCGTGCTATATTGAGGATAGTTCTATTCTTTCTTTCTACCACTCCATTGTGTGGGGGGATCTTGGAGCTGTTAAAGGACGTCAAATTCCATTTTCTCCATAGAACTTAAAGAACTCCTTAGAAGTAAATTCTCCTCCTTGATTGGTCCTTAATGCTTTAATGGGATGTCCACTTTCTTTTTCTACTGCAGCTTTAAACTTCTTGAAGGCTTCAAAAACATCTGATTTTTCCTTCGAGAAATACACCCATGTTTTTCTTGAAAAATCATCTATAAAGAGAAGGAAATAATGGCTCTTACCGAGAGAACTTGGCTTAATTGGACCACAAACATCTGCGTGTATGAGCTCAAGCGGCTTCTGGGCTCTTGAGTTAACCTCCTTTGGAAAGCTTTTCCGAAATTGCTTTCCATACAAGCATCCTTCACAAAGCTTATTAGGATGGTTAATATGCGGTAATCCTTTCACCGTATTTTTCTTGGATAGTAGCTCAAGTCCTCCAAAATTAAGGTGCCCGAATCAGAGATGGCAAAGCCATGATGCATCTTTATAGCAAGCTTTAAGACATTTTGTAACATCATTCTGAATGTTTAGAGGAAATAATCTATTCTTTGACATTCTCACCTGGTTATTAATCTTCCTTTATCATCTATTATAAAAAGGCAATAATCTTTCGAATAAATATTATAGCCTTTCTCTAAGAGCTGACCCAAGCTTATGATGTTGCTTTTCATGTCGGGCACATAATAAACACTAGAAATCATGCAATGACTTCCATCCTTAGCATGGATAAGAATGTTACCTTTTCCTTGTACTGGTACTTTCGATTCATTCCCAAAAGAAACATTGCCACTCACCGTTTCATTGAGCTCTATGAACATACCTTTTCTTCCACACATATGGTTGCCTGCTCCAGTGTCAAGATACCATGTGGTTTCTTGACTTTCATCATCAACCTTGTGTGCTAGTAGTAGTGGCACGTCATCTTCTTTTGTTTCTGCATAGTTAGTCCTCTCCTCAACTCTATTATTTTTAGTCCTGCGCTCCCAAGCATAAGGTCCAAACTTTTCACAATTAAAACATTGGACTTGAGATTTATCATACCTTGAGTTTGATTACCGCCTTCCACATCCTCTTGTTAAGGTTTCTCTTTTCTCATAATTATTGTTGTTGAAGTTCCATCCTCGGCCACCATTGTAGTTACCACCTCGTCCTCTACCTCGACCTTGACCTCGGCCCCGTTGACTTCTATTGTTACCTTGGCTTTCTTCTTTCTCTTTTATGTTCATCTTGAAAAGTTGCTAGGTGATCCCTTGTTTCTTCTTATGCTTTTCTTCATAGGCTTGTAATGATCCTTGGAGTTGCTCAATCGTCATATCCTCCAAGTCTTTTGTTTCTTCGATTGTGACAACAATATGCTCGAACTTGGGATCCAAAGACCGGAGTATCTTTTCCATAATTCTCACATCTTCTAATTTCTCACCGTTTCTTTTTAATTGATTTGAAACGGCCAAGACTCTTGAAAAATAATCGGAGATAGACTCAGATTCTTTCATGTGTAATGCCTCAAATTCACCTCTTAGAGTTTGAAGACGTACGTTCTTTACTTTCTCTTCTCCTTTGTAGGAAATTTGGAGCTTTTCCCATGCTTCCTTGGCGGATTTTGCATTGGAAATCTTCTCGAACCCATCATCATCCAATGCTTGATAGATGAGGAAGAGAGCTTTCTTGTCTCTCTTTCTTGAATCCTTTAAACTATTCCTTTGTTGTTGGGATAGTAATGCCTCATCTTGTGGCTCATCGCAGCCTTTCTCCACAATCTCCCAAACATCATGTGCTCCAAGTAAAGCCTTCATCTTGATGCTCCAATTATCATAGTTGCTTCCCTTTAGTGATGGAACTTGACAAGATGCCATACCACCCATAGCTATGGCTTTTTAAAGACTCTCTTGAACCGAGCTCAGATACCACTTTGTTGGAATATGAAAATTAATTTTTAGTTAGAAGGCTTGAAAGGTTTCAAGAAGGGAACAATGGAAATGGTAGTGGAAGAGGAGAAAGTATTACAAATGAATCTTTTCTTTCTTTCACTTTTTCACTTCACTCACATACCACAAATTGGAACACAACACCCCTATTTATACTAGTAGCACCTCCTTAACCAATGACTAGGATTTTACCGCCATTCTCTTAATCCAACGGCCATAATTCATCCTCTAGAATTCTCTACACAAATATCTTAGATATTTATCCATTACAAATATCTAGAAACTATCTAGAAATATCTCTTAAAAATATCTACCAAAATTTATCCAAAGAGCTTTCTAGTTAATAGGCCTATTGGGCTTCTTCTAGAAAAATTCTTTTTACTGGACTTTTAGGCCTAAGTTTTTGTTTGGCCCAAAACAAGCTTACTTCCAACAACTCCAAATATGGTACTTGATAAAAATGAGTACTTATAGAGTTATTTGTCATTGAATTTGTATTTTTACTACTCTTTTATTTGATTCTAAACTTCTTTTCTATATTATACGCATATCATGGGCAATTCTGTTTAGTATCTTCATCGATTAATTAATTTATAAAATATCACGAATTATGCCACCCATGATCATATGAGTTGTCATTGACAGAATTTCCAAAGATTGAATTTGTACTTCTAGTACTCTTTTATTTGATTCTGAACTTCTTTTATATGTTGCTAGATTATCACTCGTGCGTTGCACGATTAGACACCAAATCAAATTATATCTAATATTACTACAAAATATTAAGTAATGTATGATTAATTATATGGAACTGCAATGTTTTAATTATCTTGCTGTTAACTAATAGTTACTATATACTTACTCGATATGGAATACTATTAAGTGACTTTAGTAGGAATTGTAAAAAGACTCGATAAACTCGATACCCACGGGTACCCGATCCTGTTAAGATAGGAAGTGGCTGACTAAATAGATAGTTCAGTTGGGGATGAGATAAAAAAATCGACCTGACTTAATAATGTACGGAGGGAGGGTATGATAATTTTCGCTCGTACTCGGCCCATTTATATTTTTTTGGACAAAGATAAAAATAGTTACTAAAACTCTAATAGTTTGAAAAGTAAAAAGATGATAAAACTTATTAAGAAAGCTCAGTAATTTCAATATTTAGAATACTATTTAATAAACAAAAAATAAAAATAGAAATATATAAATATATTTAAATTGGCTAATAAATGAGTAATATGAATCACATGTACCAATCCTTCCCTGACCCGTCTCCGATTTAAGTGGGGATGAGAAAAAAATTGATATGTACGTTAACGGGTGTAGCATACCCAACCCGTTGTCATTCTTATACCTCAAGAAATTAAATATTTTATTTTTCTCCGTGACTATACTGTAAATTTTGTAAACTGTGAAACATTAATTAAACTATATTTATCTCATACAAAAGAAGTAACGTAATAATTAATGACTCGATTTAAAAACATATAAACAATAATTAAAAATTAATATATCAGCTAATGATTAAATAGTTTAATACACATTAAGAAATACTTCTTATATAAGATATGCATATTAAAAAAAATTTAAATTAAAAAATAAAAAAAACATTGAATATAAATTAATCCAGCAAAATATTTAAGAAGATAAGATACATCTAAGAAAATATTTAATCAAAATATTTGAAGATAAGAATAGATAAGTATCATAATTCCTAATTAATTGAAAAAAATAGAGAAATATTAATTTATACGGTGCCACAGAATCTACCTAATATGTAAGAAAAGTCTAAAATATTCTCACTTAAGACAGTTTTGGCGGGAAAAATGTGGTACAAAGTTACTGCAGGCTAATTTGCTTATATATATATATATATATATATATTATATCAATCATGGGTGATTCTGTTTAGTATCTTCATCCATTAATCAATTAATTATAAAAGATCACGAATTGTGCCATCCATGATCATAAGAGTTGTCATTGATAGAATTTCCATAGAATGAGCTAGCATAAATATAATAATGTACATAGGGGATTTTGTATAAATAGTCATATATTTTCAACATTGCACGATGATCAACTTTCATCATCATATTCTCCTTCTCGATCAGATATTCAAATGGCGGAAAGCTCGTCCCGTCAATGTTGTTTTTCCATGACTATCATATTCAATCTTTGGGCAATTGTAGCTGCTCAGGGCAGCTGTTCCGCCCCGTTATATGGCTTGGGCGAGTCATGCCTCGGCTTTGTTAATGGAGGAGACTTGCGACCGTCCTATCTATGTTGTTCTAGTGTTATACGTGCCCTTCGTAGTCAATGTTTGTGTAGTGCAGTTGACGGGCTTACTGTAGCAGGATCTTCCAACTCCTCAATAATTAACCGCATAAATCAAGTGCCATACTTGTACGGAATGCATGGCGATTTGATTCAGCTTTGCGATGGTAAGGACTAAGGATGCCATTAGTTATTGAGTAGGTTCTTTTTATTTATTTATTTATTTATTTGAACTAGTGATGAGTAATAATTATTGGGTAATACCATTTAAATGAATCATTTGTATGTATATTTCGTTTAAATTATAATGAATTATTGAATCATGTGTTTCGTTTATTTTAGCCTTGAGTTTTTATTTTTTATTTTTTGATACAAAAAGAAAAGTAGGGGGAGGGTAGTTGTGGTTTGAATTCGGAATCTTCTGTCCGGAAGGTAGGTATCTTAACCACTGTGCTACAATTTGAACCAAATATGTATTCATCGTTAGCATTAATTATTATTAGTTACTTGATCACTCAGTTGTTTTTGTATATGCACTAATTAGTTAAATAAAATCCTATATTTCCATGCGAAATATATCTTTTTCCTTTTTAAGTTATCCAAAATATATAATATTCTCCCGTATTGAAAAGTCTAATTTATATTACTTTACTAATCTATCCCGATTTGATATGCTTATTATATATCTATCAATTTTGAGTTCTACTTATTAAATATAAGACATGTTAAGAATATATGTATTACTAGATGTGTCTTTTCAATACATTTCTTAATCAATGTAAAAAAGTAGAGTAGACTATATATTTGTGAAAGCGGGAATATGTATGTATATAATTAGTTAAGGCATTGTAACTATTAGTACCTCCACTACACAAAGATAGTTATATATTCCTTTTTTGTCTATCCAAAATGTACACTACTTTCCTTTTAAAAATACTATTATAACACCCGTGCGATGCACGGGTAGAAAAAAGTTTGAAAATTAACTATATGAAAGTTTTTTTAATAAATTTACAATAGTTGAAGATATTCTAAAAGTATAAAAACACAAGCTATGTGTCAATTGAGAAAATAGCACAAATGGTAGTAGTAATCTAATATATTTATATTGAAAAGATAATCCGTATTCATTCGATAATTCACATGATAATCAATGTTTCATATGCAATCTTCTTTCACCTTGTACGTATGCCTCAGTGAAAAAGATCTATTCTCAATATTCAATATATTCGTAAACACAAATTCAGCTAAGCATGTATAAAATAATAGATATTAAGATATCGAAGCCTAGTCATGTGGGAGTAAAATTTAATTCCACGAACAACTAATTCATACTTTCTCATGATGATATGATCTTGTGTCAAAACAGAATTCATTTAAATAATATGTTAAAAATTCACTGCACGATATGAGTAAGATTATGTCATTTAATAGAAGAACATTATTAAAGTGAATTAAATACTTGAAAAAGCAAGAAAGTTCAATTAATTGCTCTTTTCATTCCAATTATTTAGTCCAATTTTTCTTCGTGGGATGTACCAAATATATGGTTCCTTTCCATATTTAAATGTTTAATTTACGTTACTTTACAAATCTAGCTATATTTAATACTTTAATTATCACTATTAATTTTGAATTTTACACATTAAATAGGGACAAATTAGGAACACGAATCACAAAATATGTCTTTCTAACACATATTTCTTAATCCTTGTGAAAAACAAATGAGATAAAATAATCGAGATGGAAGGAGTATGTACAAATTAATTGACGGTTCTCAACATGTACATCTTGGGGGCCATTAATGATAAAATGTTGATGTAATTAATATTTAATACAGATAATTAATTAATAATTATTAATATTAATTTCTATGTAATAATATTATTAATGAAATATTGCATTCACAAAAGAAGATCTGTTTGTGAACAAAGAGTCTTTGAATTTCTGTAGATATATATAATTCAGCAGAAATATGCCTCAAATTAAAAATAATGAGGCAGATGAAATTTTACCATTTGACGCCACATATCCGTAACTTTTAAATATTTTTTGATTTATCAACTCCAAAAGAGATAAAAAAAAATTAATAGATGAGATGTAAATCAACGGTAAGTATCTATCTACATGACAGTCAATGAAAATGAGACTTTCAAAATGTTATTTGCTCGGATTTATACGTAGACGACTTATTGTTGGAGACGGAAAAAATACATTTTATTAAATTGAGAGAGTTTGATATAGAAAGATAAATTAAATAAACACTAAAATGGAGACTGGAGATATAATTGAGAAAGAGAATAAAAGGAAGAGAAAGGTAAAATTGTGTTGGCAGGGGAAAAAATTAAAAACGAAAAGTAAAAAAATGACTTCATTATTGAAATCAGCAGTTTAAACTGGAAAACCGAGTTAGATTTCTTTTGATTTAGATATATATAGATAGTTGAAATAACTATGGATGATTTAATGCATATATATTTTGTTGAAGAGTTATTACCGTGGTGTGGTATATATACCATTTCACATCTAACAAAATTGCTATGATTTTGTTAGATGACGTGCGGTGTAAAACAAAATAAAATTATCAAAGGAAAATAATTAATTAACGAAAAGTATATGGTAGGAAAATAATTTTAAATATAATTTTCTATAATACTATTAAATGAGTTTTTTTTTTTTTTTATAAATCTTGGTGTATATAGGAAAAGCTATCTTTGTGGGACCAGAGTAATAGTATTATTATCCAAAAAGCAAATTTTGAGCATGACTTTTCCAATTTATACGACTCTTTTGTTGATTCAATGTTTCACAATAGGGTCATTTTGGAAAGTTAATTTGTAAAACTCAATTTCTCAATACTTTTTTTTTAATCTCAATGTAAAAACCAAAATAGACGAAGTAAATGAGATGGAGGGAGTGGTATTTTTTCTCATGCATGCATGGATATGCGGATAAATAATGAATGGGATGATTAACATTTTTGCAGATTCGTGGAAACTTGATCTAACCCGTTGCGGTGGTTCAGCAGAATGGGTAAGGAGCAACCTTGCTTTTTGCATGGAATCCATTTCACCTCGTCCAATCCGCATAGGAAGACGAACCGTTTACGTACGGCTTTTGAATGCTTCTGCTTCATGCTGTTCCGCGATTGCTCGTCAAATTCAAACTAACCTCTATTGTCTTTGCTCTTCCAACCATGGTCCTAGAAGCAGGGGCGGAGCCAGTACGCCAGACCACCTCTAGCCAGACTGAGCCGGACTGATTTTTTCCCTACCCAAACATTAAAAAAAAAAAAAGGCATTTTTTTCTTTATGGGCCAGCCCAATTTGGACCTAGCGAGGGACCAGGGGAGACCTCCCCAGGTTCCGCCCCTGCCTGGAAGATATGGTCTAGCTGATTTGTTTATTAATTGCAAGTTGCCAACTGAGCCTACGCTATGCTAGGAGAATATGTACCACCAGGTAATTATTCCTTAGAGCCGAGCTTGTTTGATTCTCATTATAAATTTATTTTGTGAATGACTTAACCACTAATTTGACAACTACTCAACTATCACTACATATTTCAAATAATAATTAATTGGAAATAAAAAATTATTATTGTTATTGTCATTGTTATTATTTGAATACTTCAAAAAATAATTTTTTCCTCGAAAAATATTGGAAAGTATAAAATTATTATTATTATTATTATTATTACTATTATTATTATTATTATTATTATTATTATTATTGAAGAGGCTAGATTACTTTTCTAGAAAGTGAAAATCACACGCTAAATGTTTCATTATTAGCAATTAACATGCAAGTCTGTTAATAGTTTGATTTTTACAGTTTCAACTTAATAATAATTTGTCGAGTAACTATTGTGATTCGAATAAGTATTACAGTGACTAAGTTATTGCATTCTAAGTAGGACATGCCCCTCCCCTATATTCCCTTTTATCAATATATATATATTGATGAATAACTATTGGGAAAGATCGCCAAACTATTTAATACGTGATCTTTTGTATCATTTTTGCAACTCACTACTTTTTTCTTCTAAAATTGAGCAATTACTAAAAGATAGAAAGGATTAGTTTATTTATTTTTTAATAAAGTTACTAATAATTAAAAATTTGAGGAATAATACGGTTAATTTGATCACTTTAAGGTAACTTTTACGTCATTCAATTTTTTGAACAAAAAATCTTTGATTTTACTACAAAATAATATACATGCTTTATAAAATGTAATTTTTTATTGCATATATGCAAATTGGAAACACAACTTAAGCATAGTGTATTTTGTAAATTTCTCTAAACTTTATTACTATTTTTTGAATTCTAGTTCTTTAGGAACAAGAAGTTATTGACCAGAGGATTTCTTCTAATAGTAAAGATTATTTATACTGACACGAGTAATTATTTCCTTCCAGGTTGTACTTAAAAGATCGGCTAGGAGGCAGTCCGCTGGAGTAAATGGCATATATATCTATTTTCCTTTTATAAATTTCAAATACGTGAATAATAAAGTATGTGTATGTGGCATATATAACATTCTACATCTAACAAAATTACTATAATTTTGTTAAATGACATGTGGTGTCTCTGTGGCGTGCGCGTGCGTTATGTTTCTATCAAATGGGAAAAAAAAGAGTTATGTTGTACTATAGTATTATTCTACTTGCACACAATATTTGTATATAATTTTTTTATACACCCATGAGGTAGCTACTAGATTTAAAAGTTATGTGCTATGTGAAGAAATATGTTTATTGATGTCAAATATATTTCTTCTATTTATAGTATACATTTACCATTTGTTTGGGAATAATGATTACAAGCATTTAATGTGGCCCCACATGAGTGACGCAAGGGTCCAATTGACTGAGATTAGACCTTTACTTTTTAACTTTTGGTTGTCTGAACCATGCACAGGGAAAGTAACCTCCATATTGCATTTAATGCTGGAGTCTCATCAGCCGTAAGTGATAAGGTTCCTCATGTGGGTTCCCAAGTTGCTGCTGAGTTGGCATGCTCGTTGCGCTTGCTAGGTCGTGGCTTTTAGTCGAGGTACCTGTGAGCTCGCTATCGAGGTGCCTGTATATCCTGAGCCGTGGGAGCGACGGAACAAAGCTTTATCCTTTAGGTCGCTAAATCAAGTCACTAGATTTGTTGGTCGCTGGGTTAGGTGAGGCGCCCAGGACCTGCTTCCAAGACCCAGTGACCGTTGACCTCTATTGCCCTTTGACCTTTGTTGACCCTCTACGACCTGATGGATACAAAATGCGCTGTTCATGGAACTCAGGGTTAGCGGCCTTGAAGATTTGCTCTTTGAACCTTTTGCCGCCTAAATCTGACTCTTTGAATTTCGAAATAATTCTGCCTTACCACGTGGCCGCTGTTTAGTGGAGTGACATGTTTTAGGGAACTTGTAGACAATAATCATTAATTTGATTGCTATATTTTCACTTCCTAAGGAAACAATCAGCCGTCACGCTGTATCTTTTCCTCCTTATTTAAATTCTTCCTTTTGCTTCTATCTTCCCTTTCATCTTTTGTTTATCTAGCTAAGAGTTTTCTCCTGCCACAGTACTGTTTTTCGTTCAAAAGCATCCAAAGATTCTTGCTTATCAAGGTAATCTTTCTTCATCATTTCTGAGTTTCTTGGGTAGTTTCAAGATAACTAAATGACAAGTGAAGGAGAAGAGGTTCCCCGAGTGAGTGCCGAATGGTGCGGCGAGGAGGAAATGGAGCCTGAGATTCGGGCTGACTGGGCAGAGAGTGAGAGAGAGAGAGAGGAGGCTGAGGCAAGTTCAAGTGGACGGTCTCCAGTGGCGATAGTCCCAGAAGAAGATTTGTAGTGGGCGGCTAAAGACATTCCCTCACAGGTGATGGGGGAGGATTTCCTCGCTGTCCGTCGCCGCTGTCACATACCGGATGATGTGGCCTTCTAAGTCCCTCAAAAGGAGGAAAGGGCTCACAATCCTCCAAGGGGATGTGTGGTCGTGAATACAAAAATGTTTGATGCCGGGTTCAGGGTTCTCTTCCCATAATAGGGGTCTTCGCCTTCTGGCAGTGCAAAGGCTGGGGGATCCCAGCCCTAAGGATTTTGACTCTTACTACTTATTGGAATCCTCGCCTTCTGGAGGGAAGAGTTGGTACTATGTGGCTGCTCACCCGAAATCAAAAGGCGAGCGCCTTTGAAGCAACCTGGTGAAAGGTATTTGGGAGTCAGTCTCCGATTGGAAAGAGAACTGGTTATGAGTAGGAGGCAATTGGAAGACTCTACTGAGCCTGGATCACCAAGATACAAGCATAAGTGGCTATCACTAGATGTTTCTTTGGAGCCGTTGAGCTAATACTTAAATTTTTTCTTTTCTATTTCAGGAGAAGACATGCTGCAGTTGATATCCCTGTCCTTCAAGAAGTGAGCTGAAGAGGTCGCAGGTTTAGAGAAACTAGCTCCCTACGCTAGGGACCTTATCAACGAGGACTCTTTGATTGAGGTCGGGCTATCGGCGCCTAGGTCAGAGCGTTGCACTAGCATCCCTCTCCTAGTAAGTAGTAATTATGCGCAAGATCTACTTGTGCTTGCTCAACGGCCTGGCACCGGTGTTTTTTCTGTTTTCAGGTAAGAACATTTGTTGAGAAAGGACTCAGAAAATGAGGTCGGCTGAGGAGGTCACAGCCGCGCTAGAGAAAAAGGAGCAGAGAAAACGCCTCCGAGAGAAAGCTGCGGGCATAGAGGTCGCGGGCTGGTGGTTGCGGACCCTCCGGCAAAGCGCCAGTAAGCTGATCTTCTCCCTACTCCTCTGGGCTCTTCTTCTAACTCGCTGTCCCCCGTTTCTGCACCTGGTGGGGAGTAGTTACCTGTTCAGGAGAGGGGGACCCTGGACCTAGTGGCAAACGACCTTTTTCAATAGAATCGGCGAGTTGCCCTGGAGAAATTGAAGGGCAAGAGGCCCAAGGCCCTGCTCGGTTTCAATCTAGCCAAAAGGCCATTTGAGAAGCCTGTGGAGGGATTGCCAGGAAATGTTACCGACGCCATGAGTGACGTGGCCAGAAACTGGTCAAAAAGGTGGGATAAATATGTGACCTCGATGTCTTTATTTGAGCTCCATCAAGCAAGTGCAGGCTTGCCGAGGCGTTCGGCTATTTTGGACTAGCACGCTGATGCTTGCATTCACAATGTCACCAGTGATACCAAAGAGGAGGCTGAGCTGGACTTGAAGGAGAAAGAGCAGGACCTAGCCGCTTCCAAGGATAAGGCCCTATGCTAAGGAACGAGCTAGAGGCCTTTACGAAGAAAGTTGAGGGACTGGAGAACACGCTGGCGACTGAGAGGTCGAATCACAAACAAGCTTTAAGGAGGCGGAGGGCAGGGCCGCGTCTAAGGAGCTAGTCGAATATAAGGAGGCATGGTCAAGTACAAGGCTTCGGACAAGTTCAAGTAGGCCAATGCCGGGCTGTACTATGAAACAGCCAAGGAGCTATTAGGAGAAATCAAGAAAGCTCAGCCTAAATACGACCTGGCTTTCCTCAAGGAGCAGGTAGCCAAACTCAAGTAAAATTGTGGCTACAAGAGCTTGGACGATGAGGATGTTGAGGCCGCTGCTCCCACTGATGAGGAGGCTGAGGTCCCTGCTCCGGAAGACCAGACCTGAAGCTGTTCTTCCTTTATTATTCTAGGCTTTCATTGTAACTTTCCATGAATAGAAAGGAATTTTTAAGATTTTTGTGCAACTGTCTATTTACTTAAGAGCTTGTTTGATGCTCTTTATTTTACCAATTTATAATTTTACCTACTACTGATTTGACATTTGATTTGATAATTATTTCTACATATTTTAATTTTTTTACATTCCCAATACACATTCTACATCTCTCTTCATTATAAATTCTCCACATTTTGACAAATAAAGAGCATCAAACATGTTCTAAATGATTTTGTCGCTTATTATTTCTCGCACTTACTTGTACATTCCTCGGGCCAAAGTGTTATGACACTTAACTAGAAGCTCGTTCTAGTTTAGGTCGCGTACAATGGATTCGAGTAAAGGTTCGCACAAGAGTCAGGCCGTTTAACTAGAAGTTGATTCCAGTTTCAGTCATGTGACCAATGATCACAAGTGTTAGGTCGCTAGCCAAGGGCTTGCATCAACTTTGTTTGCAGACCTGTTAACTTGGATGTGAGGCTTCTGATTAATAAGCCAAATCTATTTTAGACGATTGTTAGGTCGCTAGCAGGAAGCTTGTTCCTGCCTTGGTCATGTAACCTTTACTCAGTCGTAGATTTGCCTTGTGTGGGGCCGTGGAGAAGTAAAGACATAAGTATTAAACAAACTAAACAATCGTTGAAAACAATGTTATGCTGGTAGGACGTCAATTATTGCTTTGGAAATTGTGATCTAGCGAAAGCGAGTTAATTTTCCAAACGACTTGACGGTCGAAATGCAAGGTTTTATAGTTAATACCCGTCTATTGATAATATCTCTTCATGTGTTATGTATTCCAAGGGTGCATCAATTAGACCCTATGCATGTTCTCGAGCTCGTAAGCCTCATTTGATAGAACTCGCTTGACTCGATAGGGACCTTCCCAGCTGGGCCCTAGAGTCCCCGAAGTCGGCTCCCCAGAGGATAACAAGACTTTGCACAGAATTGGGTCTCTTACTTCAAACCGGCGGACTCTGACCCTGGCGTTGTAGAACTTGGCATATTTTTGTTTATATGCCGCATTTCTAATTTCTGCCAATTTCATTTTTTCAGCAATAAGATCGAGCTCGTTGGCAAGAAGTTCGTTGTTTCCTTTCTTGTTGTAGTAGGCTCTTTGGAAGTAAGGACCTCTAACTCAATGGGGATCATAGCTTCAGCTCTGTATGTGAGAGAGAAGGGCGTTTCTTAGTCGCGGTTTGGCAAGTCGTTCAATAGGACCACAAAATCGGGGCAAATTCTTCAGTCCAGCTTCTTTTTAGAGCTTCTAAACATCTTTTCAATGTCCGTTTGATGATTTTGTTGATGGCCTCGACCTGTTCATTGGGTTGCTGGTGATGGCGCGTAGAATAGAAGTTATTTATGCCCAACTCTTCACAAAACGACATGAACTTCACATTATCGAATTACTTGCCATTGTCTGTGGCTATGGCGTTGGGGACCCCAAATCTGTAAACAATTGATTTCTAGATGAAGCTTGTTGTCTCCTGTTCCGTAATGGTGGCCAGAGCTTTGGCTTCGACCCATTTTGTAAAGTAGTCAACAACAACAATGGTGAACTGAGTCCTCCCTTTGCCTCTTGGGAGTGAGCCAATGAGATCTATCCCCCATTTGGCGAAGGGCCATGGTCCTATGACCGAGGTTAACTCTTCCAGTGGGCTTATAATCAAAAGAGCAAAGCTTTGGCACTTGTCGCAAGCCTTGAAGAAGTCAATTGCATCTTTTCTGACACTAGGCTAGAAATACCCCTGTCTTAAGATTTTGTGTGCAAGGGCTAGTTCGCCTGAATGGTTACCACAAACTCTAGAATGTATTTCTTCCAAAATAGCTCGTGCTTCAGCAGGGTTGAGACACTTTAGCAGAGGTCTGGCAAAACTTCTTTTGCATTGCTTCCCATTAATTAATGATAATCTGGTGGCCCGATGTCTGAACTTCCTAGCCTCCACTACTCGGGGGGCCACTCACTCCTTTAAGAACTTGATAATTTAGTCCATCCAGTTGCTTGTCTGGTTTATTTCTGATGTTACTACCTCCACTTTGTCAATGGATGAGGTCGCTAGCTCGCCAATTGGGATGTTACTGAGCTCGCCTACACCCTTACTGGTCGCTAGCTTAGCCAATGCATTGGTATGGCTATTTTTAGCTTTTGGGATTCATGTGATCTTGAAGTGCTCCAAATCTTTCAACTTTTCCAACAGACTGCTCTGGCATTTGGCAGAGCTTTTCACCTCGCACCTCGTAGATTCTGCTCGTTTGGTTACTATGAGCTAAGAGTCACTCTTGATTACTATCCTTTTGATACTGATTGACTTTGCTATGATGACCTCGGCCAAGACTGCTTCGTATTCTGCCTCATTGTTTGTCGCGCTGAAGCCAAATCTAATAGCTTGGCAGTAGTAATTCCCAGTGGGACTGACGATAACGATTATGGCTCCTGAAGCATGGCTTGTGGAGAATCCATCGGCATACATTTACCAAGACAAAGGTTCTGCGCTATCGAGATCGGATTCAGTGGGTGTGAGCTCAGCAATGAAGTCGGTTAAGGCTTGTTCTTTGATGGCGGTTCTTGGCTTGTAGTTAATATCGTACTGACTTAGCTCTATCGACCACTTGACCAAGTGACCTGATAGGTCGGGTTTTGAAGGACCTGCCTTAGAGGAGCGCTTGTTAAGACATCGATCATGTTCGAGGAAGTAAGGTCAGAGCTTCTTCGAAGTGACCTCTGGAGTGTATGCGACTTTTTCCATGGGAGGGTATCTAAGCTCCGTGTCGTGTAAAGCGTGGCTCACATGGTAGAGTGGGAGCTGAGTTGGTCCTTCTGTTCTGACCAAGTCAGCGCTAATTGATGATTCTGAGACGGCCAGATATAGAGACAGTGTTTCACCTGGCAGAGGTTTGGATAGCAGAGAATGGAGGTGAGGTGCTCCTTTAGCTTAGTGAAAGCGACCTGACACTCTTCTATCCATTAGAACTCTTTTGATTTCTTGATGGCCTTAAAGAAAGGTTTACACTTGTCTGTAGATCATGATACGAAACGACTTAGCACAACAATCTGTCATGTTAGGAGCCGTACCTCCTTTATTGATTTGGGAGGCTCCATATTAAGAATTGCATTTTGTAACTTCGGAGGATTTGAAACATCTTGGAGAGGTCCTCGATGTGTTGCTCTGCATGAAGGCTTTTGACGAGCATGTTGTCGATGTAAACCTCCATAGTCTTGCTGAGCTGACTCTTGAACATGGAGTTGACCAATCACTGGTAGGTTGCTCCGGCATTTTTGAATTCGAATGGCATCATCTTGTAACAATAAAGCCCTCAGTCCGTTATGCACGAGGTATGCTCTTCGTTTCCTGGGTACATGGGGATTTGGTGATACCCAGAATAGCATCCATGAAGCTTAATAGCTCGTGACTGGCTGTGGAGTCGGCCATTTGGTCAATTCTAGGCAAGGAAAAGCCGTCCTTGGGATATGCTTTGTTTAAGTCTATGAAATCAGTGCAGATTCTCCAGCTCTCCTCGCTCTTCTTGACCAGGATTGGATTGGCTATCCATTGAGGATACAACGCTTCCTTTATGAACTTGTTCCCCAGTAACTTATCCACCTTATTGGCCAAGGCCTCGTACTTTTCACCATTCAGAAGTCATCTTTTTTGTTTAACAGGCCTAGCCGCAGGATTAATGTTGAGCTTGTGGTAGGCATGCTTAAGATCAATCCCCTCCATATCCTTATGGACCAATAAAAAGACGTCCATATTTTGTTTTAAGAATTGGACGAGCTAGGTCCTCATCGGTTACTTGGGCCCTGCCCCGATTCTAAATTCAATCTCTGGCCTTGTGTCATTTAGCTTTATGGTTTTGAGCTCATCGCCTAGGTGAGCTTGTGCTCCAGAGCCGTCAGCTCTTGGATCAAGGGTATGAATCTCTAGGAGAGGTTTTACACTAGACATGTTTCCGGTTGGATCGAGGCGATGTAGGCTGATTACCACGTATGATGGTGGTAGTTTCCTGGCTGGTGGGGAACTTCATGGTGAGGTGAAATATAAAGATCATGGCTCTAAGCTCGTATAAGATGGAGCGTCCTAGTATGGCGTTGTATCTAGAGAATTTTTATTGTGTGGAGCATCCTAGTATGGTGTTGTATCTAGAGAAGAAGTCCGTGAGAATTTTTTTGAAGTCTAGCTCCACAAGGCCTGACGGCCCTTGGGTCGATTTTCATTTGTTGGAACGCACTCCAATAAATAACGTTCACGATGCTGCCGCTGTCCACCAAGGTCTTGTGGATCTTAACACCTACGACTAACATGATAATAGTTAGAGCGCTCACATAGGGGTTCAACTAGCTGCTGACGTCTGTGTCGCGTGGGGAGAAAGAGATCACTTGAGAAGAACGAACGTGCTTCTCAGGTGAGTGATAGCAAATCTGGGCTTTACTCATGGGACCTCTCCTTTGTCCGTTAGAACCCTCCGTGTCAAGGTTTCCGTTTCTGAGCATGCAGACCTTAGCGGGAGGTTGGTTCTATGGAGCTCGGGCTTCGAGGTCTGCTAGGAGACACGCTTGTGTGTCAAGCCTTTAGCCAATTTGCTCTGTGTTCGCCCAAGTGTCCCCGTCTAGTCAGCCGCTTGATCTCACGCTTTACGTGCCTACAGTCATTCGTGTTGTGCCCCACGGCCTGTGATATCTACAGTATTTTGATTGGTTCGCATTCTTCATCTACCTTTTTACGGGCTTTGATTTGACCAACATTGGGTTGCCCCTTAAGAAGTCAAAGATATATTCTGCAGACATATTGAGGGAGGTGACTGACCCAGTTGAAGTGGACGGTTCTAGGTCATCCCTGAGGCTGGAAGATTATTGTGTGAGGTCGCTTGGTCGCTCCTTTAGCACACCTAGCTCGCTGGTTTGTTGAAGGGTTGACTGGGAACCTTGAAGACTCTACGGAAAAGGGCTTGACCTACGTTTATGCGGATGAGTGGGCATTGAGCCCTTTCTCTTTTGTAGGTACCCCCTTGGTCGCTGTGGCTCGGGCGACCTTGGCCTCCTAGGACCTTGTCCAGGCCAGGGGCCCAATCATGAGTAAATGCAACTCCCAGCCGTATTTTTTGAGGGATCTAATAAGGCCATTGCGTTAGGGGCTAGCCGGCTGGACCCGTGCTTCGGGGCACAGCCTAACCCTCTTTTGATGTGTTTCCTTAGAGGATCAGTCCTCTTTGGGGGCATTTTATAGTATTGTTGGGAAGTTAGCGGGTTGTACCGTTGCAACCACCAGACTTCTTCCGCGAGGGCCTCTACCTGTAGCCATAAAGTTTCTGTTGTCGCTGTCAGCCATGAGGGACCAGCACTGACGGTGCCTCGGTTTTCTCAGAACCCAAGAGGCAGTCCGAAACTGCTAGTTTTTGTCTTTTGACTTTCAGAACGTCTTCCACTCATTTCCTTTTACTGGACGTTAGATTTTACTAGATATTTGTTTTACACAGCTTTTTGTAAGATTTTTCCCACAGATGGCGCCAATTTGTTGATACCAAATTTAGCTTCCGACTCAACACACGAGATTTGTATTCATGGGAAACTCGTATTTGAATCAATATAAACAATAAATGTAAAAAGACAAGAAATATTTGTAATAAATGGAAGACTATAAGGGCGTGTTTGACTGGAGGTATTTTCCCTAGAAAATGTCAAATTCCAGAAAAATTTTCCATCATTGTGCGTTTGATTGGCAAATAGAAATGGAATTGAAATTCCATCGTACAATTTTTTTAAGGATAACTTTCCTCATTTTCCTGGAAAATCAATTCCTATCTCCCCCTAAGTAAAATGTTTTCCATGAAAGTTGGAAAATATTTTCTTTTCCATCTTTGCGCATCAAACACACCCTAAATGTATTGGAGACAAGAAGAATGGGATTTGGGTGTCGAACCCCTTCTCAGTTCTGTTTGCCTCTTTTTATTATGTACATTTACCATTTGCTTGGGAATAATGATTATAAGCATTTAATATGGCCCTATATGAGTGATGCAAGGGTCCAATCGACTAAGATTAGACCTTTGCTTTTTGACTTTTGGTTGTCTGAACCATGCACAGGGCAAGTAACCTCCATATTGCATTTAATGCTGGAGTCACACCAGCCATAAGTGATAAGGTTCCTCATGAGGGTTAGCTGTTGCTGAGTTGGCATGCTCGTTGCGCTTGCTAGGTCGCGACTTTTAGTTGAGGCACCTGTGAGCTCGCCTGCGAGGTGCCTGTATGGCCTGAGCCGCGGGAGCAATGGAACAAAGCTTTATCCTTTAGGTCGCTAAATCAAGTCACTAGATCTATTGGTCACTGGGTTAGGCGAGGCGCCCGAGGCCTACTTCTAAGACCCAGTGACCGTTGACCTCTATTGACCTTTGACCTTTGTTGACCCTCTATGACCTGATGAATACATATGGTTTTTTCCAACTAGTTAAACCATCCGTGTGTTGCACGGGTAGAAAAACTTACTAAAATATATTATTAGATAGTAAAATATAAATCTGTCATCACTACTAGAAAAAAGCATAATAGGTGTCGGTTGTAATGAGCAATATACGTCGGTTTTGGTGACGACGCTAAGGGCAGCAACATGAATTGTTCTAGGATGCACGTCGGTTTATGAGTGGTGCCTAAAGTACACCAAAGGCGTCGGTTGTATGTACACAACCGACATATATAGTATTTCCTCCTACACGACGCTCTTCCGATCTAGAAAAAATTATACGAAATATATACTTTAGGCGTCGGTTCTTAAGTTGTTTTAATCATCGGTTGTATACCAACAACCGACACCTAGAGCTTATTTTTATTTATTTATTTTTTTAAATATACTATAGGCGTCAGTTTTTATGTAACAACCAACGCCTCTTCATATATATATATATATATATTTCAGTATACATAGCAGCATAACAAGCTATTAAAGCCCTGAGGAAGATGAAAAACAATAAACACAGTATCCAACAACAAACACAACATCCAAAGCCAACAAGAAACAGAGCCAGCACATGCAATTAATCTAAGTACAAAAAATATAGCCAACACTTACAAACACATAACCCAAGAATTGAGTAAATTAATTTAGACCACTATAAATCAAATACTCCGAACATCATGTATAACTACTATATTACTACCCAAATCATCACAATCTAATTAGTCTAATTACATCCAGCAACAAGGTCAAAGGTAAGTTATAAATTGTGCAAAAATATTGTGTCATTAATGAACCATTGGAACAATGTGCACTAGCTAACTCTTGAAATATACATATTTGCATGAAAATGTATAAAGCATAAGTAATCCATATTTCAAAACAAATAAGACAAAAGATTATGCACAATAGTCGATAAAGTACTTGGCCCACATATCTAGAATTTCATATATCTTCGCTTGATCATACGATTCAACATGATATGCCTACAATAAAAAAAAGAAATATAATTACTTTGTTAATAGAATGTATACATGAATCTTTAGAAAATTCTTAGTTTTCGATAAATATTTATACCTTCTCAGGATATTCTGAACTACCAGAACATTATATGACTATATCGTACATATTTTTCATTACAAAATAGCAACACTCATTGGATCCCGGTTGCTGAGCACACTAAAATTTCCAACGAGTTGAAAATTAATATTCGCAATTAAACCACTAAAATTTGAAACTTCAATATATAGTTATTGTAACATGTCGATAATACTTTTCATACCTTAATTGATTTCCACATGAGATTGGTCTTCCTCATTTTTCCATACACCCACAACGTTCTAACTGCCCTAAAATTGTAATATATGTGTGTGTGTGTGTGTGTAAGTTAAATAAACTCAAGCTTAATTACACAAAAAGACTTTTAACCAATCGAATTAATCCACGTACCTCAAAAATTTAAATTTAAAAATATATTATAAACTAATCCAATTATCAACAATACTAAACAAAACCTTAGTTATGGATAATTGCTTACATGCTCAAATCCTCCCTGATATCAAATGTGTGTCTATTATTCGCTAAAGAATCCAAGTAGTACGCCATATTACGCTGAAGGCATAGCACAAGCAGTAGCCAGTGGTCTCTACAATGTTTTATATAATATAAGTTTGCATATTTTAATCACAAATATTTCAAATTAAGCGAAAGCAAAAAAAAAAGAAAAGATTAATATCTGTAATGTTTTACTTCTGATGATACGGTATTAGAATGTACTTCTTGTCCGTCATTTTTCCAAGTGCGTTGAGCATTAGGTAAAGCTCGGCCCCTTACAAAGCTGAAAGTTGACAGCCGTAATCATCAATGGAAAACGAAATCTGATATTTGTAATCTCGAATTGGTCACATACCTAATATCAGTACCTGAAATACATTACATCAAAGTGAAATGTCAAATAAAAAGTTATATAATGTAATTAAATGTGAATGAAGAAGTCTTACGTTTCCCAAATTTACAAAATAGGTACATTCAACCATTCCATCCTGAGCAAATCGGCGTTATCGTCGACCAAAACATGAATTGCATTAACCTTATCGATGTGGTGGTGAAACACATTCTCATCCATCGGCACGTTAAAGAAATCCATAGAAAGGGGCAACCTAATAGCCAAGGTGTGCAACTTTTTAAGAACGGGACTCAGGGATGCCAATGTTGCAGCGTCAACAAGACTAGGTTGTGCCGAAGAGACTTCAACACTCGCAGGCTGCTTGCCCTTTTCCTTGGATGTCGTTTGCTGCACTATCTCCGGCTGTGGTTACAATTTGATTGCCATCATAATATGGGCAACACAAAATGCAATGAGGATAGGAGTTTTTATGTAAGTTCAATTCATTACCTCTAGTGGCAACACTAAATGTGAAGGCCACTGAGTGAAACCGCCTTCAGCTACATCAACTAACTGTTGCTGAAATGAATAGATGGCACTGCAAGATTCAAGTTCAATGCTTCAGGATCTATAGAGTCAACTGACACTTTGCAATGACGGGCAGTGGCTGTTGACCGTGCACCAACATACCAACCTTGGGTGGGTAAACCATTTTGACTCCTATAATTTTAGTCACACTGTCACACACAAGGGTGAGACGACATGGGGTTGGCTACTACGAATATTCAGTACAATTGAACAAAATAACGTTGGTTGTAAGAATTGAAATGAAATTAATGCATTCAAAGATATTACAACGTAACACTAAGTACTGCCTCTATGTCATGATATGGCAGGGGATTGACCGAGTGGCGGCTACTACGGGTCGATGGCCTGACAGAAGGACCAGCTACTGTAGGTATTTCTATGCCAACAAAATCCGGTGGTACTTCTATGCCAAGGTGTTGGAAGATTTGCGACTGTATCCTATTGAATTGGGCCTGCATCTGTGCATGGTCTCATTCCTCCCTCGCTTAGTGATGCTCGCCTCTACCTCTGCTATTATTACCCGTCTAAGATCATCGATTGACACAATCCCACTTTGTCTTTGCCTCGGCTCTTCAGGTCTGCCGTACACGTCCCTCACAGTGACGTATCCACTCTAACCCCTCAGTCGGCCAGGGTGCTCCTCCTTGTCATGAGCAACCGTCAAGATATCTCAGTATCCCTTTGAGAAAAATTTTCCTTCTCTGGCATCCTCTTGCATTTCTATCTATTTGAAAAAATACAAGATACATATAAGTGCATGTAAGTTGATGTAATGAAAAAATGAGTGGTGCGATTTATACCAACAATTTTCTTATAAACCTCATTTGTTGCTTCATTCGGCATGTAACAATTACCATCAGGCTCCAACTTTAACCCTGCCGAAGCCAATCGTAACAACGATCCTGAGACTTAATGGATGAGATAATTAACCCACAAGAGGATGAGCAAGATAGGGCTCCGCAACAATCTACCCAAGCCTCCTACGAGCATAACCAGTAGATCCTAAAAAGTGAGGGTGCTGGTTATGCGCTTGACTCTCCTTTGCCTTCTCGCTTTTCTCTTAAAAGTCACATCACAACTGCTTTTATTTAGTTATCCATGCAATGTGAAAGTAATACAAAATTCTACAAGTTCGTCACCCTAAACTCTGGAGTGTCATGATATTGTTTGAATTTATTCCACATGTCTTCAGTAATGAATGGGTACAGCTAATAAGGAGTTTTATATTTCTTATGATGTAATTTTAAACTAAGGGCGCCTTAAACCATCTCCAACTAATCCAAGCTACTCTCAAAATAATAGGCTTTAGCTTGTCATCTTCGAGAGACAACAAGATTGAGCAACATTATAGATAAAACAATGTAAACACAATAGCAAATTCATGCATGTACACTCAATGGATACTTGGACATCCTCCCAAATAAGGTCCTTAAGACTATCCTAAACTTCATGTCAATTGGTGTAGTTTATATGCACATGAATCTGGACCACACTCCTCATGTGATTGGCCAACTGCATACTAAATTGGCCGACAGGCCTACCAAGCTCATCAAACTCAATTACTCTTGAAGCATTATCCGTCTTCTTCAACTTCTTGCAAGTTGTAGGACCTCTTGTCCCCTTCTTTTTTGCTACCATTTTCATCATCCATAGAGTCGTGCCTACCTGCATACGAAGCACGACATGTATAAATCAAAATGATCAATTTCGCATTTAGATATCGTAATCCAGTAACAAGATATTAGCATGACATGCATAAATCAAAATATAAATGATCTTACACAACTACTTTGTGATCATGAGTGATGGTCAATCCACAGGCCTTCCTCATGATACGACTGCATATAATTTGTCTCTAGGTTATCATCTCCTTCAGACATGTGATCTACTCCAACTGAGAATGGAAGAGTTTCATCAAACTGATTATACTTTTCTTCGTCAACAACATCGTCAATGCCAACTATTCATCTTTTGCCTTGAAGGACAACTGACCACCTAGGCTCAATAGGATCAACAACATAGAAGACTTGCTTTGCTTGAGATACGAGTATGAAAGGGTCATCAAGATAGCCTATCCGACTAAAGTCCACTATGCTGAAACCCAATTCATCAACCCAACACCCCGGCAGTTTTCAACCCATTTACAGCGAAAAAGAGGAACATTGAGAACCTTGTAATCAAATTCCCAAATTTCTTTAACAACACCATAATATGACATTGCGGCATCCCCCAACCTTGCATCAGTTGCACTAGAATATGCAGATGACAGTGCTACCAATGTCACTCCACTATTCTGCATTGTGCTCTTATCATCTTGACGTTTTGTGTAAAACGTGTACCCATTTATGTCATATCCTTGATAAGAAGAAACATCCACCCCGGGCCGTACGCCAACCATTTTATTGTTTCCATAATGGTGTTCACCATATGTGACAACTCTTGGATAACTCTACCTTTGAACCATGATATACATAAGCGATTATGTTCATTGTTCAACCACAACTCACCTTTCAAAGGATTCTGTCGCCTTAACATGGACATGTGCTCCTTCAAATATGGGTGAACTATAGTAAGGTGATGCAGGAAGAAGATGTGTGCTTTATCTTGCATTTTAGCAGTGGGCACAAATGATTTGAATCCAATCATACCTTTACCTCATGGTCGACCTTCGTGCGACGATTTAGGAATACAATGGCTTCCACCTCATCTAGGTAATCAGTACAAAATTCAATTGCCTCCTCAGCGGCATAGCCTTTAATGATACTGCCTTCTGTTCAAGATCGATTTCTCACGTATCCTTTCAGAATACCCATGTATCTCTCAAATGGGTACAGATACCTCAAGAACACCAGGCCATAAATCTTAATTTCCCTCACCAAATGAACAATTAAATGCACCATAATGTCAAAAAATGATGGCGGAAAATACATTTCCATCTGGTATAGAGTCATAACAATATCGGCCTGCAAAGCATCTAACGCCTCTGGATCAACTGCTTTGCCACAAATCTTGTTGAAGAAGAAGCAGAGCTTAGTTATGACATGTCTAACATGTTTTGGAAATATATCTCGTATTGCAACTGGCAAAAAATGTTGTATTAATACATGACAATCGTGAGACTTCATACCAACCAATTTTAAGTCTTTCATCGAGACATGCCTCTTGACGTTTGATGAATAGCCAGATGGAACCTTAACAGCATTCAGGCACTCACAAAAACTTGTTTTCTCTTGTTTAGACAATGTATAGCATGCAGAAGGCAAATATGTATATTTTCCCGACTCCTGCGGTGCCAACTAGTCCCGTATTCCCATTTCAACCATGTCTTTTCTAACTTTGACACCATCTTTCATCTTTGCTGGGATATTCAATAATGTTCCAATGACACTATCGCAGACATTCATCTCCACGTGCATTATATCGAGACAGTGTCTAACTTGTAAGTGTTGCCAGTTTGGTAGATCCCAGAATATTGATCTCTTTTTCCATAGACCTTTTTGAGGAGGATTAGAGGTTTTACCAAGCACAACATTTACATCTTAAACTCTTTTATAAATCTGTCTTCTTGTTAACGGTAAGCGGACAACTCGAGTCTTTGTTTTCCCTTTGTAAGCCTTTTTCTTTTTTCGATACAAGTGATCATGTGGCAGAAATGCCCAATGACCCATGAACACATTTTTCTTGCACTTATTCAGCCAAAGATCAATCTTCTCCTCTTCACAAATAGGGCATGCTTTGGCTCCTTTAGTAGTATAACCTGACAAGTTACCATGTGTTGAAAAGTCATTTATAGTGTAAAAAACATGGCCCGTAATGTGAAATGCTTCTGGTCATATGCATCAAACACTGAACGCCTTCGTTCCACAACAACCTCAAATCGTCAATGAGTGGTGCGAGGTACACATTTGTATCGTTGCCTGGCTGTTTAGGCCCCAAAATCAATAACGACAACATGATGTACTTCGGCTTCATACACAACCAAGGAGAAAGATTGCAACATACAAAAAGAACCGGCCAAGTACTATGTTGACTGTTCATATTACCATATGGGTTCATTTCATCTGTACATAGATGATGCCTAAGATTCCTATCTTTTCCACCGAATTCAGGAAACATCCTGTTAATGTTCTTCCACTAGAGAGAATCTGCCAGATGTCTGAGTTTTCCGTCTTCTTTCCTCCCATCAACATGCCATCGTATTTTCTTTGCTTGCTTTGTATTCGCAAATGGGCGCTTGAATCTAGGTATTACGGGTAGATACCATGACACTTTTGCCGAAGGGCCTTTCTTTTCAGTTTTATCATTGCTGTCCTTTCTCTTATACCACAACCCCTACACTTTGGACACACATGCAAGTCCTTGTACTCATGCCAGTACAAGGCACAATCATTTGGACATATATGAATCCTCTCACTTTCTGAACCCAATGGACATAACAATTTCTTTGTCTCGTAGGTCGAGTTAGGAAGCCCATTATCTTCTGGAAGCATGTCTTTTAGAAGTTCTAATAACCCCGTAAAACTCTTGTCAGTCCACCCATTTTTTTTACTTTCAAGTTATACAATTTGAACACGGCAGATAACTTTGTTAACTTACTACATCTAGGAAACAAAGGCTTTTCGGCATTGATAAACATGCCGTCGAAAATGTGAGAAGTCTCAATGAAATCATCTTGTATATAACGTATCATTTCATCTATCCGATCATTTTGGACAACGTCATCTTTTCTATCCACATTAATCTCATCACTCTTGTTTACAGTATTCTCCTCCTCAGCACCATCGTTGTCTCTAGTGCTCGTCATAGGAACCAAACTCTCACCATGCCAAAACCACTGCGTATAACTTTCCTTAAAACGATGCCGCCTAATTAAATGGTTCTTCACTTCTATATAGCTATGATGTTTTTTTAGATTCTTACAATCGCGGCATGGACAAACTATCAATTCTTCCCGTTTCCTTTTTCTACTATCCATGGAAAACTTTACAAACTCTTCAACCTCATTCAAATATTCTAATGAGGTACGACTCCCATACATTCAACTACGATCCATATATATCTTACGACCTATTGAGATGACCAATAACTGAGTTATTTATTTTGAACAGATTATTTTTCTTACATTATTTGATTTGCTTAATTCATTTGTTTACTCATACTTGTTATTTATATATCTATTTTTGTCAAAAAACACAATCAAATAGATATGTACATTGTTTGAGTTTCATATTTTATTTGTACATAAATATTGTTTGTTATTTAAATATTCATTAATTCGTTATTTGATTTCCTTAATTCGTTTGTTTACTCATTTTTTAGCCACATATCTATTTTAAGGACAAACATAATCAAATAAATTTTTACATTTTTTGATTTTCAACATTTATTTGTACATCAATATTTTTTGTTATTTACTTATTCATTTGTATCACAAAATTAATCAAGCAATTTTTCATAATTTGATTTTCTTAAGTTATATATTTATCGTGTTACTTACATATTTAGTTTTACCATGTTACATACATTCACTAGAACCAAAAAATTCATATTTACTAAATAAAAAAAAACTTAGAATTATAATGAAAATTTTTTTCATTATTTGAGTTTCTTAAATTATTTAGTATGTTAATTCCAAACTTATTTTTATCACGTTCTTCATCAAAGAATTTTTGTATTATTTGATTTTTATTATTTACTTGAAACTCAATATTATTTTTTTTCTGAGGAAGAAAAATCAATTCTCATTAATGACTGGATCATAGAGTACATCAAGAGCTAGTTGGCTATGAAGCCAGTCAGGTGCTAAATTCATAGTACGAAGGTTGGGGATGGTTCTAGTCTTCTTTCCTAATACATGCGCAGCCATGTTTGCTTGTCTAGGAGCAAACGTAATATTGTAATTTGTTAGTCTACAAAGGGAATGTCTAATGTCCTCAATAATGAGTCCGAACTCCGTAACGTTGTCTTCATACTTATGGATGGCATCGAGGACAACCTTAGCATCTAGCTCAATTGTTGCAACTTGCAATCCTAAAGAAAGAAACCCCAAAATAGCTTCTTGAACTCCAATGGCCTCTGCTTCTTTAACAGCATGTAAACCGTCAAAAACTTTTGTACGATAGCCAAGAACACTGCCACTTTCGTCTCTCAGCACCATGCCAATCCCTATTTGTTGATCCGCTTCAAATAATGCAGCATCAACATTACATTTTGCCCTTCTATTACATGGTTTTTGCCAGCGAAACATCCTCGATCTATGCTGCCGTTGTGCGTTCCTTCTTGTTCGCGCATCCCTCCATTCTTTCAAATAGTTAAGGCCATAAGTTACTGTTTGTTTTGGGCTAAAGATCTGACTCGTCCACAATTTTGCATTACATTGCCTCCAAATTGACCACAAAATGACTCCAATATTCTCCACAATGTTTGCTTTCTTTATGTTTAGCAAATTAAAGAACCAACCTTTGAAGTTTCCCCAATCATCTACACTCAAGCTCATTCCAAAATACCTCCAACAAACTTGAGCAAAAGTACACTTCACCAATGAGTGAAAGCCAGATTCTTCCTTTACACTTCACCAATGAGTGAAAGCCAGATTCTTCCTCATTACTGCATAAGACACACAAGTTTGGAATTTGAACCTCTCTCTGGATCAGATTATCCTTTGTTGGCAGGCAATTCCAGCAAGCTTTCCAAATGAACAATTGTATTTTAGATAAAAGCTGCAATCACCACAAACCTTTCCAGTTACTAGCCTCTAGTAGCTGATCATGATCTTCTTTTGAATCCATTGCTAGTTTGTAACCCGATTTGACAATATAATTGTCATTCTTGCTAAAATGCCACAACCATCTATCACTTGCAGCTATCAAGGATAAAGGAATCTTACAAATTTCTTGTACATCATTTGTATCATAAATTTAAAAAAAAAAGAATTTTTCATTATTTGATTTTTTAAAGTTATTTATCCACTTAGTTACATGTTATTTACATAACAAACTAAATCAAAGAATTTTCACATTATGTAATTTTCTTAATTTATTTATCTATAAACACTTTTCGACGTATACACTAGCATTACATTTTTACTTATCCATCTTTCGAGGCAATGCATGAATTACAAGTTCATATTTATTAGGCATTTTATCGAACACATGTTGTGCAACAAT
This sequence comes from Nyctanthes arbor-tristis, assembly GCA_963692815.1. Taxonomy (NCBI): domain Eukaryota; kingdom Viridiplantae; phylum Streptophyta; class Magnoliopsida; order Lamiales; family Oleaceae; genus Nyctanthes; species Nyctanthes arbor-tristis. Next base: position 33,129 of record CAVNYN010287109.1, read on the forward strand.
TTCCACTTCTATAAAAACCCCAAAAATTCATGCAATCTAACTAAATCATGTGAACCCACAACAAATGTGAATATATATATATATATATATATTTAACAAATAATGTCCAAAAAATTACTTACATGCACTAAAATCAACAAATCCATATTTACTAAATATATACAAACTAAAAAACTTATTTCTCAAATTGTAAACAAATTCTGTCATTATTGCAAATTAAATAACAAAAAGAGAATACTTGCCTTCAAAATATTATGAAAAAAATGGAGGATAAGCCACCAAAACCAGATAGAAGCTCGAAATGGAGAAAATACAACACCACTTCTTTAAGAGAACCGAAGCCCATTCTTGAGTATAGGCGTCGGTTGCAAATTTCTTTGACGTTCTTAAGCGAAACCGACGTGTATTCTTTACACGTTTAATTTCAAAATTGCAACCGCGTCTTGTATAGGCGTCGTTTATTATAATAACCGACGTGTAACGTGGTTTTTTGTTTCAAAATCTATAGTAGTGAATATTTACACCCTGTGGAATATATAAAAATACAGGTATACATTAATTGAATCAATAAGATCGATGAACTTAGTAAACGTAAAGTTCATAACCGTCTAAAAGAAATATATATATATATATATAAAATACATTAAAAAATTCAAATAACATTAAACTCACCAATGCACACGGTAGAGATGGTGAATTAGCGAATTATGATGGATCAGAGTTTGTCTTGGAATTGACATTTTAGATTTGGTATTTTAATTTATTAGTAAAAAAGACTAACAAGCAAAACAAATGGGCAAAATGGTTAATGTTTAGTTGTTGAACGCAATAGTCACATGTTCAACTCTTTTTTGAGTTCTTTCACAAAAATTTTTGTTAAAAAGAAAATGAAAAGTTACCGCAAAATTTACTAAATAAAAAAGGTGGGAAAATCATTTAACATTTAATTAATATATAGATTACGTGACCATTTAACGTACTTAGGGTCCTTCACATTTAGGGGTGATACTGCATTCCCGCGCTAACTACCCTTACCGGTTCACCAAGTCTTGTTGCTGGTGGAAACTAATAATATAAATTCTCTACAACAAGATGAGGTAACAACTGACAATTACTTTTAAGACAACAATTCCGAATCATGTTCAAACCTCAAAATTTTCCCTTTTTTTTGTTTTGGTTTTTGTTTTTGTTTTTGTTTTTTTTTTTTTTTTGGGGGGGGGGGACGGGGGTAGGAGGTTGTCAATCTTTTTGATTATTTTTATATCGTCGAGTCTCTTTCTTTTTTCCTATTTGATATTTTAGACTCGCGAATTGTAAAATTTTCCAGCACAGGGAATAGGAAAAAGACTACATGTGATGATCGAGTGGATTTAAGATAACAAAATCTAGAAGTTAGACAGTAAATTAATGATTGTTAAAATAAGATACTATGGATTATTTACCGCAAAAAGTAAATAAAGATAGACTTGTAAATATTTTTATTAATTAAATTTGAGATTGACCCATAATATTTGAAAACAAGTTGTATAGGATGCTCTATATTACATTCTTGAAAAATGATGGTTAGAGCCGGTCTTGAGAATTTAGGTATCCTGTGCGATAATACAAAATAGTGCCCTCTTTTTTTTTTTATAACTTGTCAGATTCATTTTGGGGGGTTGCCTTCGATGATTAACAGTAAATTTAAGTTTCAAAGGTAGGCCTTATTTGGCTTTTTAAAATAAGAAAATACATTCTTATTCTTAATCCAATAATTTTTATTAAACTTTTTTTTAAAAACTGATGTCCCAATATTACACATTTAACCAAAAAATATGGTGCCCCTTGAATGATGAGGCATTGTACGATCTCGCAATTTACACACCTTCAGGGCCACCCATGATGATGGTTATTACCCTTAATTCTTGTTATTATAAAGATCATGCAGACCTCATATTATATCAAAAGAGCAAACAGAGAACAAATTTGACAATTTTAGCATAATTAGAGGAAGTGAGACTGAGTGGTGACACTCGAAACGAACACTAGGAAGAACAAGTAGTGTTGACAAATAGAAGCTGTTTCCTCTGGACGGTGCTTCCAATGGCTTCGGATGTGTCTTGATCATTTTCCATTGCTCCATTTGGCAACTCAAAAACAAAGGTAAGCATCAATTTTGGATAATGCAAAGTCGTAACAACCATTGCAAACATAATGCCAGGACAACATCTTCGAACAGCACCAAATGAAAGGTACTCAAAATTAAACTCTCTGAAGTCCATTCCTGTGTTATTTAAGAACCTATCAGGATTTTCCCATGACTTGGAGTCTCTACCGATCACCCAAACATTGATCATCACTTGTGTTCGAGCTGAAACATTGTACCCGGCCATAACCTTAGTGTCTAGGATCAATTCTCATGGAACCAATAGTGTAATCGGAGGATGAAGTCTTAGTCTCTCTTTCATAATTGCCTTTAGATATGGCATTTTCTCTAGATATTCTTCTGATATCTCTAGTTTGCTTCCGACTATTTGTCTCACCTCGTCCTGCAGTTTCTTCATGATTTTTGGGATCTTCAAAACTTGGGTCACTGCCCATAAACATATCCTATCATAATAAGAAAAAAGAGAAAATTATGAATCTTCTTTTGCAAAAACATCAAATGTTGGAGAAAGCATGCATTTAAATTAGGTATACGGCGCATGAGAACGTGATATATTCTTACAAAAATGACACCGTTGACCGCGTCATCATCGAGATGGAAACTAGATTTGTTGTCTCTTTGAATTTCGAGCAATAAATCCACAAGATCAGCGTCATTGCTGTTTTCTTTGCTTACTGTCTCTCCGCGCTTTCTGTTCCTGTGATCTTCAACTACACCGGACAAAAATGCATCAAAAGCTTTAGCCAGTTTGTCGACTCTGGCATCCAAACCATTGAGTTTATTCATCCACCGAAGCCATGGAATGAGATCACGGTTATTGAAAGTACCAGCTAGCTTCATCATTTCCTTCAACATTGTTAGTACAATAAGTCTTGTATATTGGCATTTCTAAATTTTTTTAAGTGTCAAAAATATGTAATGATTTTTGCATGACATACTATATGGGTGCGTTTGATTGCAAGCATGAAATTTACTTGGAAAGAAAATATTTTCTTGTCGATTGAATTACCGGTAATTGAATGCTATAGAAAATAAATAGTAAAGCGTTTGATTGAAAGTGAAATTCCCAAGAAAAAATGTAAATTACCTGGAAAACTAAAAACCTACAACCCCCAATCGGAAAATATTTTTCTTGCTTTCAAGAAAAATGTGGTCACGTGACGAAAATTTAGAAAATGTTTTTCCCGGAAAAAAAAGTCAATCAGACATCACAGAAGCAGGAATTTAGGCGGAAAACTCATTTTCCATAGAAAATCATTGGTAATCAAACACGCTCTACGTGTAATCAAGGTTGTTAAAATCGCAATCCAAATCTTAAAATTGCACGATTTTACTATCTAGATCAATGAAATCGATCCAAATTGCACTAAAAATCGCATATCAATAGAATCCGATGGAATCGTAAAGGGATCACGTAAAATCGGTTAAAATCATGAGTCGGAACAATTTATACGATTTTGCTAATAACAATGATCTCCTGAGAAAAGTAAGAGAAAACTATTGCAACGGTTGTGTTTTGGAAGAAGAAGAAGAATAGTGAGTTCGCTAATAGCAGCTGACGATGGTAGACGAAAACCTAGTTGTAGCCTTGCGGGAAAGAAGAAGAAAGAAGGACAGATTGGAATTTGGAAAGAGATAAACTTGCAGAGAAGAAGAAGAACGTTTGGAGAGGACGTTTTATGTTTTCAATGCTTTTTCTCCCTATTCCTGTTGACCAATGCTTTTTCTTTTCAGTCAAATTACTAATGTTTCCCTGCCTTGCATAATTCTTTTTTATTTCTACTTTTCACAAATATATTTTGTTAATATTTAATTACTATAGACTACATATATGACGAATCTACTTCTTTCCTTTCTTGTTTGATTATTGTTATTAATTGTTATTATTATTGACCTAATTGCACATTATCTCTCTTTTAAAAAATTATTACTAAGTATATTATACTTAATAATTATTACAAAATTACATTCATATTATAATTATGGATTATGTTATAAATTAGTTTATTACTTGTTTTTTAACATATACGTATGACTCTTACTTGTTATTTAATTTCTTGTTATATATTTATGGTTATTTTTTTCACATTTTTTTGGTAATTTTAAATCAAATTTTAGTAGAATCTTATGATTTACGATTCAATCTACCGATCTGATTTTCAAAACCCTCGACCTATTCGATCCAAAAATACGATTTTAACAACCTTGCGTGTAATATTTTTTAGCATGCAATTTTATTATGTCTTGGCCGAAAAGTGAGTATTTGGGTGTGTCTATTTACTTGGGAAACAAGATTGTTGAATACATGCAAATATCTAGTTTCCTATTTTGAGTTATATTCTACTGACCTTGTTTAAATAGGTTAAGCTAATTCATATAAGGAAAGTTATGTGTTATGGCATAGTAATTAATATTCTACCTTTCTTTGTATATGAATACTACATATACATAGTAATTTTGATTCTTGACTTATACAAGAATTCAAAGACTATACTATATGTAACCTCTCTTGTAGATCGAGGACAACCAATCGAGCCAAGTATTCTTGTGATGTTCTTAGAGCTCAACGGCAAGAGACAAACACACAACCAAACTTGCGATATTTATTCTTGCATTGTTCTTACACGCTTCCATAAGTTGTGTTTGACTTGGCATCCCTTTAGAGTGCGTTGGTAGGCAACCAACATTGTTCAAGGACTTTCCACATGAGGTTGAAAGGTTTAGGAGTTCAAGTATCTGATGATGAGTTCGAGAGATCTCTAGGAGCTTGATGTATATTTTGGGAGAAGCGCAATAGAGGAAGAAGAAGAGCAACATAAATTGTCAACGTGACAAAAGGAGAAAAGAGGAAGTTCTTGTATAAGTTTTCTTTTTGTGTGTTAAGTGTATATTGCGATATCACTTAGTTTCCTTTCTCTACATTAAAACTTCGCAAGTGTTAGTGGATTGTTTTTCCTATGGCAAGGATACTCTTGTTTTTTTCTTTTTTAGGTTTCCACGTCAACAATTCTAGTGTTATTTTTATTCTGTGCATATACTTGAGTTAGTCATATCTAGGTCACGTTTATGTTAACACCGGATAAATTATTTAAGTATTTAGGCAAGATACATCCAGATTAAAGCCTAGATAACTACGTATTCATAGTTAGTATCAGAGCAGATTCTCTTAAGTATTAGTGAGATCAAGTTAATCTAGACAGAGATATATCTTCTGTTAGACCACCTATCCTACTATACATACTCGAAAGTCCGCATTCAAATTTATATTGAGTCCATAGACACTAGGGCTTGTGTTTCCATTCTTTCTGGTTACACAACACCCACTGTCACTAAGGAATATGGTAGTACTTCTGTTAAGCCTATTACTTAATTTACTACTGAAGAAATTACTGCATGTGGTTGGAATTCTAAAGCTATATTTTCATTTATAGATCAAACTCAATTCAGACTTGTCTCTAACTGCAGTACTGCTAAAGAAGCTTGAGATTTTCTCTAAGTAGCAAATGAAGGGACAACTACTATTAAGTCCTCAAAACTACAAATGCCCACTCTTGAGTTTGAGCAAATCCGATGAAGGACAGTGAAGATTTCAAGGATTTCTATGTTAGGTTGAGTGAAATCACCAATCAAACACAAGCTCTGGGTAAAAATATTCTGAAAAGAAGATAGTCAAGAAAATCCTCAGATCTCTGCCTGATAAATTTCATACAAAGGTTAATTACAGCCATAGAAGAGAGCAAGGATGTAGATGAGATGAAGGTTGAACAGCTTATAGGATTCTTGATGACATATGAGCTTAACTTGCCAAAAAGGAAAAAAAGGATAAGAAATCTGGGACTGCATTCAAAAATAAGGTAGAAGATTATGAAATCGAGGAAGAATCTGATGATGAAAAGAACATGGAACTCCTTGACAATTGAAGTTCTTAAAGAGCAAACAACAAAAAAGTAGGAGCTTCAAAAATCAGAATAGGGCTTTTTCAAAACTCAGAACATGCCTTAAAGATCATACTAGATGCAAAATCAGAATCAAGATAGAGTGCAACAACCATCTCAATAGAGGAAATCTAGCAACAGAAAATTCAGAGTTAACTATTCTTCTAGGGAAAAAAAAGTTAGCAAAATAAAGTATAGCGAGTGTAAATACTATGACCACATTGTAGCAGAGTGTGTAAATACCTAGAAGAGGAAGAAAAGCAGAAAGGCTATAGAAGTTACCTAGAATGAAGACGAGGAGGACATGTCTGGATCAGAATTAGAGGTGTCATTAGAAGAACATGTTATCAGAATCAGAGGTGTCATTAGAAGAACATGTTACTATCCTGACAGCACATGTCTAGCCTCAACCCAGTTCACTGAACTATCTAATATTAGTAGCCTCACTACTAATACTTAAAAACCATCTACAAGTGAGGAACTATCCTGTCCCAATTGTGCAGTATTACAGAACCGACTTGCAGTAGAATAAGACAAATATGACATGCTTCAAGTCATGATTAAATTCTTTGACGATGAAAAGAGAAACGTGTACAAAACCATTGAGTAAAAAGATGAGCAGATCAATTAATTGAAAACTAATATGGAGCATGTCAATGAAAGAATCAAACAGTTGATGATCAGAGCTACAATTTTGAATAAAGTCCTGAAGTACAGAAGAGCTTTAGGCGACTGATCTAGACTAGGATATGAAGAAAAAGACAAAGTTGTTAGGTAGACAGTTTTTGCGAAAGTATCAGGGGAAAACTTCCAAAAAGAACCCGCAGGACATAAACAGAATTCTAGACCCAAGTATGATACGTCTAGACCCTCTTCAAGCAGAACCGTCCAGAAGAACTATTCACCAAAGCAGCAACGTTAAAATAGGTTTAGGTGAAAAAGGGTGAGTTCAAAAGCTATGTTGTAAGACTCTTTTTAAGTGCTTTAATCCCTAACACTTGGTATTTCGATAGTGGATGTTCTAGACATATGATAGGTGACTTAGAGCTGTTGTCCAATTTCTAGAAAAGTGAAATATGTTTAGTTTCATTTGGAGATAGACTACAAGGTCACATTGAGGGATCTGAAAATATCTACATTGAAAGCTTACCCAATCTAAAGAATGTGCTATTTATTTCTGGATTGAAAGCTAATATTTTGAGTGTTGGTTAATTGTGTGATGATAATCTTCAAATGCTCTTTTCCAAAACTGATTGTAAAGTTTTTGAACTTGATCTTGAATCAAACTTGCTTGGAAAAACTTTATTCAAAGGAGTTAGGTCTAGTGATAATTATTATACATAGAATCACAAACTTACTTGAAAAATTGTCAGTATGAGCCCCTACAGAATATTGGCACAAAAGATTAGGTAACATGTACTAGCAAAGCTTACTCAAATTGACCAAAAGTAGAGCTATAAGAGGTATTCTAGAATTGAAAAACAATTCCTAAGAGCATATGTGAACCATACCAGAAAGGTAAGTAAATCAGGAATTCACATAGAGCAGGTCAGCACTTATCTACCTCTAGTGTTCTTGAACTTGTACATTTAGATCTTATGGGTTATGTCTGTGTTAATAATTTTTCTAGATATACTTGGGTTGATTTTATTAGAAAAAAATTTGATGCATATGACATATTTGTTATTTTGTTCCAGAAGCCAACAAAATCCAATGAAGGTGATACCTTAAAGAGAATCAGAAGTGATCATTGTAGAGAATTTGATAATTCTAATTTTTCAAATTTCTGTGAAAAATATGTTGTCATGCATGAGCTTTCTGCACCTAAGAATCCTGAATAAAATGGTATAGTTGAAAGAAAAAATAGGACTTGTAGGACATGGCTAGAGTTATGCTTAAAAGTAAAAAAATTGCCTGCCAAGTTATAGGCTGAAGCTATAAATATTGCATGTTACATCATAAATAGAGTAACACTTAGACCTAGAACTAATCAAGCGCCCTTTGAAATTTGAAAAGACAGAAAACCTAGGTTGAACTATTTTCATATTTTTGGTAGTAAATACTATATTTTGAATGATAAAGATCACCTAGGAATATTCGATGCTAGATCTGATGAATGAGTCTTTGTTGGGTATTCTGAGAACAATATAACTTATAGAGTACATAATATATGTACTCAGAATATTGTTGAGTCTATAAATATTAAAATTGATGATACTGCTGACTACTCTATTTATTCAGAGGAACCTGAAATTGACAATCTGAAAGTCTTCGCATGACAGAATCAGACTGACAAAATTGAGTCAAGACACATCCCTCCTCAGTCGACAGAGCATGATAGTCAGATCCTAAGCAAGATACATTCAGCCTCGGTCGAAATGATCAAATTGTAGAATCTAATTCTAAGACTGAACCAGAATTTGAACCAGAACCTAGGAGACTATCATCTACTAGAATTCAGAAAGCACATCCAGTTGACACCATCCTATTTAGAGTAAAAGGGACGGTGACTAGAAAAAGGTTTGCTCAAGAATTTGGTTACATGTGCTACATCTCACTGACTAAACCTAAAAATGTGAAAGAAGTTTTACAAGATGAAAATTGGGTTCAAGCAGTACAAGAGGAGTTGAATCAATTTAAAAAAATTAGGTTTGTGAACTAGTGCCAAGACCATCTGATAGCAGTGTCATTTGAACAAAATAGGTCTTTAAAAACAAGTCAGTTGAACAAGGGATGATCGTAAAAAACAAAGCAAGACTTGTGGCTCAAGGCTATACCTAGATAGAAGATATATATTTTGATGAAATATTTGCACCAGTAGCCAGACTTGAATCTATCTAATTACATAAATGCTGAGGTTGTAGACATTTGCTACAATTTACTTTATGTTTTACTCTCAAATATAAATAACTATCATATACCAATTCCATTATTATTCCTATATATATATATATTTGTAAAAAATAAATATAATTAAATAAGGAGCAAGGAGATTATTTATTCTGACACCAATTTGTATTTCATTCCAAATTGTACTTAAAAGATGGGCTAGGATGCCGCTGGACTACATGGCATGGATATCTTCTTGATTTTTAACTTTCGAAGACTTGAATAAGTTATGTTATACTATAAAATTATTCTATTTGTACACAATTTTCGTACACAATTCTTTTTACACATATTACCATGTGGTAGTTATAGATTTAAAAGTTATGTGTTGGGAAGAAATATAAATATATTTGTTTGACATTTGAAAATTAATTTATAAATGTGTTGGTGTGTTTAATTTATTTATTATTATGATTTACATGTACAAGTTATTACAATATACATTATTAAAATACTAATTTTACAAATTTTGATTATCTTTTAAATTATATGCCCCTAAAACTAGACCAACGAGTGGATATATATTTCCTACAGTAGAATATATTCAACTATATGTAGGGCTATGCTAGATAGAGCATTAATCGATTTTTTTTTTTTAATTTAAAGAAACGGTGTTGATTCTTTTAAGAAACTAATAGTACCACCGATGAAAATAAGAAACTATTGGTGGTTTATATGTGGTATCTTGCCTTTTTTTAGTAATGTTGATTTCTTATTCCTTAAAAAAATTGATGCATTAACAACAACAACAAAAGATTCGGGTAGGTACACTAACGCCCCCAAGAATTCACGTTATTTTATTTTTATTTAGATGCAGACAGTGGCATAATTTGGAAAGAGCCTTGGAATTAGAAGGTTTTATAATGAGTCAGATATGACTCTTTGTACAGATCCCGATTACCTACCAAAATCAGCCAAGTAATCTGGCTCTGTACAAAAAGTCAGATCTGGCTCATTAGAAATTTACTCATCAACTTATCAATGATAGGGCTAAAGTTTGATCCAAAGCTCATACGATGGTCCATTCTTTGCATGCGTATCCGTCACGAAGATTGTAGCTGAAATTACAAAACTTCTTGTATATATGTACTTTGAGACGGTATAGAGTTTTACTTAAAACAGCTTAGAAAGACTTTTAAGGCATGAGTCGAAGTGGACCCTCAGAAATTGAAATTCTAACCATATTATTTTGATTTAAGTAGTTATCTTTGAAAAATTAATACCTTCTCCATAGTAATCCGATTGATGATATTCTTAATTCATTGTAAAGTTTGATGAGATTTTTAATTCATTATGAAGTTGACGTTGAAAGCATTTCATTTTAACCCGATATGACCTCCGAATATATAAGAAAGAGATAAACCATACTTAGGTAGACAAACATAATAAATTTTAAGCAAATGATGTTTGGTCGATCCTTAAATGAGGAGTGGCGAGTAGTTATGCTAGTCACATGCGAATATCTAATTTTAGTTTCTAGGATGCTTGCTCTAGCTGTTGGAAACAATACCACTATATCCCTATCCAATCCAAGTAATCGAGCAGCAGAAACAAAAACAAAAAACGATCATAAAAGAGAGAAAAACACTAATTTAATGTGGCTCGGTAAACCACCAACAACCACAGGAAGAGACTCACTCTTTATTGATAAGGAAATACCTTACAATCACAAGTTTTCTTTATCCGACCACTCTCTTCTTATAAAAAACTAGAGCGCTCAATGTACGCAGTAAACAATATGCGTAACTAATTTCTCTCTAGCTTTTCTTTTTCCTTCAAAAAAAAACCTCTAAATCACAAAATAATAGTTGCTGCTTTTCTTTTTGCTGTTTCGGACTTTCGGTTGAGACCTTCTCTCCAAAAATATTCCACAAGACTTCCTTTTTGGCATACTCAAACACACGAGAGATCGACATAGATTTATACATAAAATCTTTCTATAAACCAAATTAAAACTTTCCTTATTTTCTTTTCTTTTCTTGCATTCAAAGACAATTAACTAACGACAATTTATTCCATGAGCCCCTCTTCTTTCACAATTAATTATTTTGAGTAAAGTCCCAACTAGGGTTGGGCAAAGGATCCGGTAACCTAAAAGCCCAACCCGTCTGACAGAATCTAACTCGGGTTGAGTAGGGTTCTGTGTTGGGAGGTTACAAGCAGGTTCAACCTGCTTAACCCGACTCGGAAAGCCCGAGTTGGGTTAGACCCGATTTACAGATCTGGTTCAACCCAAGTTAATATACACTTTTTTCCCTGAAGGGCTGAAATCAGTGTCTTCCCTTTTCCCTGAAAGGCTGAAATCAGTCTCGACCCAATTTGTATTTTTCATTTGAAGACTTCAACAATAGTCAATTATTTCCACTGCATACAAATTAGTCTCGTCCCTTTTCCTTCCATTGCACAGTACATGCAACCTAGATATCTAATTCCTCCACCACTATAGACTGTCGTCGACTCGACCCCTACCTAGTCCTTCCGATCGTTGCCACCGCTGCTGCTCCCAGAAATATCTTGCATTCAATCCCTCAACTTGTATGCTTGATTCATTCCTGTATGTTTGCATCCTCTACAGATATGCCAAATCTTGTTTGTTATGTATATAATAATCCCTAAATCTTGTTTCCTCTACAATCTCTAAATCTGCTGGTGCTAGCTGTATGTTTGTTTGTTTCATCAATTCCTTACGTTTGTCTCTCCATTCCAATTAGGCATCTTAGGTAAGGCCTGTATTATTGGGCCTTTATACTGTTTTGGGCAGGTACAAAAACCGTGAACCCGAGTCAACCCGAGTTGACTCAGGTTGAGTCAAGTTTTGGAACAGAGTCAGATCGACTCGGTTCTTGAATCAGCAACTTGAGTTCTTGTTGGGTCGGCAACAAACTAGACTCACCCAAGATCTCCACCTTGACTCAAAAACTTCCATGTCGCAACACATCATCAACAACTATTTTCTGCACCACTTTACTAATAGGTGCAACCGTAGCTAAATCATATTCAGTAAACACGAACTATATTCAAAGACTCATCAAACCTTACCCTTTACTTTGACATATTTGAACTACATTCTTCATATTACTTGCCACAGACCTCGTCTTGGCTCCACCATAATCTCTACCAATAATAGAAGACTCTCCTCGGTGTGACTCTATTCTGGCAGCTCCACTTGATATTGTCTTCTCTATTAACTTACACAGGTTACCGAATTTCTCAGTTTTCATTATTTCCACTGAGTCTTCTTCACAGTCATCACACCAGCACGAGTAGCATAGTCATAACTCTAAGGTGCCGTTCTATTTGTGTTTCTATTTTCTGTTTTCAGATCGGAAGAGCACGAGCAGCATAGTCATAACTCTAAGGTGCCGTTATGTTTGTGTTTCTGTTTTCTGTTTTCATTCTGAAGAACATTTTCTGTTTTCTGATTTCATTATCTGTTTTCTGATTTGCTAAAAATGCGTTCTGTTTGTATTGTCTAAATATTGATTTTCAGAATGGAAAACTGGAAAACGCGTTCTGTTTGATATTTTCTGAAAAAAATTTGTTCACAAAACATACTGTAGAAATATTACTCTACATCTATTTCCATAATGATATGTAACTAATTTCTTATGTTACCTTCTACACGACGCTCTTCCGATCTTATTGAACAAAATATATACTCTTGTTATATATCAAAATAGGAACTACAAATGAAAAAGGTTCACAAGTTAAAACAAGTGTTTCAATTTTAAGATACAGTGTAATTATATAACTGAAAATTAAGTTCAGTTCTTTAACACGAAAGAAAATGGCACAATGTCTTACTGAATTTAAGCAGATCGGAAGAGCACCTTGATTTTATGAACAAAATTTTGGATACAAAAATTTGGGTAATACAAAGGAAATTGCTTGCTCCATTCACAATGCATTCAAACTTAATTTACTCACTCAAGCACTTGTTGCCTCTCACTCACTTTGCCTATTCAATCGCTTATCTTTCTTGCACTCACCACATGAGCAAAGAAGATCCAATTTCCCTTGTAAAAACTTGAATCTCACTAATGGCATGCTGTAATTTCCATGCTCCTTAACTCTCTGTACTGACCAATCCAACAATAGCCATTTGAATCTGATTCAATATTCACTGCATTAATATTCATCTGCTTAGAGATCCTGTTCCCAACCTCTAAAGCATGCAATTCTGCCTCAACAATACCTATACCAATAACATGTCTAATAAAAAATATAGATTCATAAAAAAAAAAAAAAAAAGATTTTTATCCATACAGATTTATACATATACACGAAAAAATAAATAAATAAATAAATAAAGGTTTACACGGGGGCAGTACTAAACCATAATGTGCTCAAATGTTTGCTCCAAAATGTAATACACTTCAACAGATTTAAAGGATAACGAAATTTTGAGCCACAACACACAAGCGAAATACCAAAACAGAATTTGGCAAATAATTCTTTAGAAACTACATATCATTCTCAACAATATAAAAATTGAAAATAAAATCAAATGTCTTCAATTCCTACAGAATCCACCTCATCAATCTTATTTCCTCCACAATCACAATAATAGGAATCATCTCCTATTTCAAAATAATGAGCAAAATTATTACAGCGATTGTGACTCCCATTTACTTTAGAAAATATATATGTTAGTAGAAATACTAGAATAAACATGCACTAGGCAAGTTGCATGGCATACAAATATATTTCCAGCAAGCATAAAAACTCATTTCAAAGTATAGAAGGCCTTTTGAAGAAGATTGATGACAGTTTCATCTTCATTTTGTAGCAATTACCATAATTCTCGTCTTTCTTGCCATTAGCATTACTTTAACCATCATGATAATTACTCGTGCCCCTGCGTTCTTCAGCATCCATTTCAAAGTCCTTTACGGTGAATATTCCAGTCATTATATGGTTCTTTTTTCAAAATAGTCAAGTTTCCATCCAGCGTAGTTGATTAAAAATACAAATTAGAGCAAGAAATTCAAACACGTACCAAATTTCAATCACAAATGTCAGATATGAAAGGAGTGGGCGACTGCTGCTTCTCGACTGCTCGGACAACCAGCGGATAGATTGATTTCACAACCGGGATCCATAGGGAAAAAAAGCAAAAAATCATTGTTCAGATTTCGTACATGTAGGACTAGAAATAAGGTAAAGAAACAATACGTGTGGCTATTGGCACACCGACGGGCAATGTGCGACAAGTGACTGGGAGAAGCTGTGGGTTGGGGACAAACACAAACTCTAGATCGCGATTTCGAAGTGAGAGAGACAGTGTGAGAAAGCGCTAGAGATAGATATAGAGAGACGGATTTGGGTTTGCATATTTGCGTTCACACGGAGAAGGCCTTCTCTTCGTTTTAGGCTTCTCTTCTAATTTTGGGTAGGAAACGATGAGAACATATTTTTTTCTTTTTCCCTTTTGTTCTTTAATTGGGCCGCCCGTTTTCAAGAATATATTTTCGAGAACAACCAACATAACATGTTTTCAGCGTTTTTAGAGAATGAAAACAGAAAACACTATGAAAACGCCAAACAGAACGGGGCCTAAGTGTATAGTACTCCTAATGATATCAAACTTTTCCTCAATCCTAGGACATGCAAAACACCTATCAATTGTCTGACTGTACCATCAAATATCTTCACTTTCACATTACCCGATCCCCAAACTTCATGCTTCTGATCATCAATCGCAGAAACACGACGCTCTTTACCCATTCTCTACTTGGGCACGTGTTTAGAGAATCTGTGATTTTTGAAATCTCTTTACCCTTTCTCTTCATTTCAAGATACTTTTTCAACTCATCACAATTTCTTCTAATGTGACGCTTCTTCTGGTAATAACGAGAACGACTCCTTTGACCATGATTTTCCTCGCGACTCACCTCTATGACGACTTTTGTCAGAAAATACCATAAGAATTCTGTTAATATCTTCAACTTTGATTGGCCTCTTTATGTTTGGTTATGTCGAACAAAGGAGTCAAAGCCTCATTCACTATTAATGTAGATTTTCCAAATAGTAGCGTGGCCACCAGCATCTTATATGACTTAGGCAAGGAAGACAATCAGATTATTTCCTTATTTTCATCCTCAATCTTCACATCAACATTTAATAAGTCTGCAACACACTTATTGAATTTATTCAAGTGGTCCCTAACATCAGTTCTCAGTTCTTTCATCCATCTTCAACTCATATAATTGCTTATTCAGGTACCACCCATTAGTAGGAATGCATAATGAGCAGCCCGTAAAAAGCCCGAGCCAGCTTGGCTCATGGCTCGTTTAAGACGAACCTGGGCTCAAATCGAGCCCCAAATTCATTAGCAAGCTTGGGCCGGGCCGGCCTATGTGGCTTGAAGGGCCAAATGGCTCATTTACACGGGCCCTCAAGGCCCGTGCCTGAATTTTTAAAAAAGATAATAAATTAATCAAGGAAAAGTTTACTTGTGCAAGGAAAAGTCAGCCAAGAATTTATGAGAGATGGATAGGATATGACGTACTTTGACCAAAGAAAAAGGAGGAAACATTTCTTGTGCTTGTGCATGGGAAATATAAAATATTGAAAATGTCATTCAATCAAGGAAAAGTAAAGCATTCATTGTCAGCCAAGCTAAGCATTGATAAGTGATGGGATAGGAGGTACTTTGGCCAAGGAAAAAAGAATCATTTCTTGTGCTTGTGCATGAGAAATATTGAAATTGTCATTAATATCAAATCAAATAGTACTAGTCTGTTAGAGTAGGGTAGCCGGGAAAACGGAAATGTAGCTGAGTTGCAGGATTCCTGGAAAATGTATACACACAAATATTGTTCAACTTTCAATTTGAACGTTTTGAATATTAGAACGTTCAAATTTCACACAACAAAACGGTAAGAAAAAAAGGGTTATTATATTTTTGTCTATAAATTCTAAAATTTTACTCTAACATTTTACACAACAAAATCAACATCTTATTTGCTTTTCTATTCCAATCACGATATCAGTTTGTAATTTGCCAGTATTAGAATCTAAATTCTTTTTTCTAGTTTCATATTTTCAACTTTTTTCCTACAAATATTTCCCATATCAATTCTTTTTCTAGTTTCATATTTCAACCTTTTTCCTACAAATATTTGTATTGTAAGTGTTACAAATGGAGTTTACAAACCAAATTGATGAAGTTTTAGGTACTTAAAGCAATTACTTTACCCGAAATGCTTCTGAAAATCCTCCAATCGACTTGGATGCTGCTTATGAAGAAGAAGCAAGAGAAGGCAAACGAACAAGAAAGGAGTCATTTGATGCATGGCAACACTTTACAAAGAAAAAAGTTGATACACAAGATGGAGTAGATATTTGGAAAGCGTGTGACAAATATTGTAGTAAAGAGCTTATTTGGAAATCCGGATCAAGCACAACTCATTTGCTTAGACATATCCAAAGGTCGTGCAAAATGAGGCCCGTTGAAGGTATAGACCCAAGACAAGCCAACTTGTATTTGATGGCTCTAGTTCAGTTCTTACTAATTAGGTATGTTCTCAAGAAAGATTTTGAGAGAGACTGGCTTTATATGTAGCCGCAGAAGAAATGCGACTTTGTATGGTAGACCCTCTACACTTCACTAAACTTGAGCAACAATATCTCCAACCCAGGTATAAGCCCTATTCTAGAAATACACTACGTGCAGATGCTATAAATTTATATAATAGGAAAAAATTTGTTGCCATAGAAGCCTTAAAAAGTTTGAATAATGTCATATTGTTTACATATGATCTATGGATTGGTCGTAACTAAAATGGTTATATTATAGCTACCGCCCATTACATAGATAATATGTGGATTATGCATAAAAAGATTATTGCATAGAGTTGTAGAATATCCTCATAATGCAACTAATATTTACCAAGTTTTTGAAAGCATTATAGATGGATACGGTATGCAAGACATGGTTAGAAGTTTTACGTTTGACAATACTAGTGTCAATAAACAAGTTGTTGAAAAATTTGTTGAGGATATTCGTCCTGCATTTGGAGGTGTTTTTTTTCCACATGCATTGTGTTTGTCACATTCTTAACTTGATTGCTCTAACTGGGTTAGAATACATTAAAAAAAGGAGGGGCAAAAATTAGACTAGCGAAGATAAAATGGCTAGTATATTAGCTTAGGATTTAGAGCAATAACATATTAGAGGCTCGCCTTAATTTTGTAAGTTTCAAATCTTTTTACATTTAACTTTACAAAATTTACTTACTTTTAAAAAAAAAAAGTTGTACATAAAATATTTCATTCATGTACAATTTAAACTCCACCTACAATGAATGTTGCTTGTTCCAAGCCCCGAAAAAATGGAGGAGGGTTATCTTTATAATAATTTAATTACTTGTCTTGTAATTTCATGCAAAAATAATGAGATGGCAAATTAGCTATCATATCTTACTGCTATCTTTCCTGTGATAAGATCACGTTTGCAAAAAAAAAAAAAAAAAAAACTCGGCTCAGAAAAGGCCCAAGCTAAAGCTCTGGTCAAGCCTTAATTTCTTGAGCCGAGCCTAGTAGGGCTTTGGTTTGGGCTTTTTAGGTTCAGGACAAAAAAAGCCTAAGCCAAGCACGAGCCTAAATCTAGGCGAGCTGAGCTGAGCCGAGCCAGCCTATTGATATGCCTACCTATTGGTTAGGGATTTTGACATAAAAAACTCCTCAAATATTTTCCATAACTGAGCAAGTGGCTTCTCATTCAGAACACTGTACTTTATCTCAAAAGCAAGAGCTAATCTGATGGTACTGACGGCCTTTGCCTGAGACTCTTCCAGTCAGAATCTTTTACATCCTCTAGCCTTCTATCCTTGAATGCCTTGTAAAGTCAACAGTATTAATTATCTTTCAACAGTATTACTCCAAATATTGAAGTTTGAACCCCTTATCTTTCACAATTAATTATTTTGAGTCAATTCCCAATACTAACTAGATGTTATAAAGATTCGTCTTATGGAGTTCTATATGGTTTTTTCCAATTATTAGGTGACCATTTTCTACACTCAGGATCTTTCACATCTTGGGGTAATATTTCCTTCTTGAACTAACTACCCTCACTGGTTCACCAGTCTTACCCTGAGATAATCTCAGCAATGTATTTAGGAGAAAGCTCTTAGTCTTGTTGCATCTTTTCACTAAATTGTCATGATCAGTTTTCATAAATAATGATTGGAATATTATGAATATATATAAGTTCTGTTTAATAGAACATATCAATCAAAAATTTCCAACAACTTCAATACAAAAATGTTCCCACACGCTACTAGAAAAGACACTAATACCGATGGAAGATTGTCAACAGAAGAAAAACCATCGGTGATTACCGACGGAAGTCCTAAGACCGTCAACGATTTCATACGAAAATAAAACCCGTCCATAATTGCCGACAACTAAGGAAATCATCAGTGTCCGATGGCTAGGAAAATTGGTCAGTAACTACCGACCACCGTACCTGAGTTGTCGGTGAATACTGACTATCTGTATATGTCATCAGTGATTATGAAGGCACAGAGATGGTGCTAGGACGAAGCCCATTAAGGACCAGTACGGTCCATGGACCACAATGAACCTTGAGGTAGCCTACTAAAATCTTGGGCTGACTGCACTGGCAAGCCCACAATTTACTACCTATTGTTATTTCTCTCTCTTTTCTAGGGTTAGTTGAAAATTACTAATGTTTTTTACACATTTTTTTAAAATTAGGGTGCATTAAGTTTTTTTTTTTTTTTTTTTG
>CAVNYN010287110.1:0-30384 GCA_963692815.1 Nyctanthes arbor-tristis
CTTCTCATGTCTATTAATTTGATTGCATAAATGGTTTCACTTGAAAATATATGTAATAATAAGCTTGTCAAGAGTTAATGTCATAATAAATGTACACAAGCAACACAATTCATTACATAAAAACTATTTTATCCATTAACTAACCGTATAGAGGATCGGGGGTCTCCACATGGAAAATGAGAGTCCCAATCTAAGCAAAAGTTATAATTATATCACTACATTAGATATAATGTCTTTACCTTAGATTTCATACATTCATATATCTATGCTACCATTTCTATTTCCTTACTACGCTAGTATTGCATTAGAATTAAACCAAAGACATTGGTTTGTCTTTCCGAATCTTATCATAGTGAAGCAGAGTGAAGGTATAGGCACAATATATATTGTACTCATACGAAGTCCCTAAGTACATCCAGAACTCCGAAGCATCCTTATATTAAGCTCAAAGGCCTGTCTCAATCACATGCATTATCATACTTTCATCATGGAAAAGTCTCCACTCCTCGGCTTGCCTCTCATAAGTTTTTCGGTAGATCATCCATAAAAAAAAAAAAGATAAAAGACACTAAGTGAGTATAAAATACCCCGTGAGTAATACATTATTTTGGTTTGCCATAATGTTATAAAAATCATTCTGTGTCACAAATTTAAGAAACATTAGAATGTACAAACCTTTTTAATGCATTATAGAGCCTCAATTACTAGAGATTCCTACTATCTATGGCATCTTATTGCCTTTCAAATACCAATATGTCAATACAATAAATTCATAACAAATTTCCGATTAGCTTTTACCATATTGCTAATCATTCATTACTCCATAGCCAATTTCTATACTACTTATCCTATCTTGGAGTCAAAGCATGGATCAAATCAAAGCAAACAATACAAAATGGATAGAGGGACTCTAGTAATCCTTATGCAAGAAAACTTTTCAACAATATCCAAAACACATGCTTTTATTTGGAACTTATGCATGCCAAAGGAAACCAAAGCAATGAATTATTCACTTTGGCTTTTTTGTCTTTAAAAGTGTGTGAAGGTTTGTGAGTGATAAAATACCTCCAAATCCTTGATATATTCAAGCAAAGTATTCTTTAGAATGAGGGTTCTATGTGTATATGGAAGATGTCTTGTTTGAAGAGTTAGAAGAGTGCTTTTGAAGGTCTTTTAGAGGTGTTCAAGACTTTGCTCAATTTATGGACGAATTTTGCTTAATTATTTCCTAAAAATTCTTGAGTTCCACCTATGATAAAATGTCCAAATGTCCCTAGACAATTTATAAGTAACTAATAAGAGTGGGTCCACTTGGAGGCATAAGAGTTCATTTTCCACAAATCAAGTTGCCAAGTGTGCCTTGTAGATTTAGTTCATGTCAACAATTCACATTGGATACAAGTATCCCTAGATTTTTTTCCACTTATCACCTAATGAGTCCTTCAACTTAAGATCTTCTATAATTAAGTCCTTGGTCTTCCAATTATAATACTATAGTGTCACTCTTTTAATTTAAGCATTCTTTGTTACTCGATTATACTTTATTGTTCTTTTGGCAACTCTCCGTAATCGATTGGGTAATTAACATAAATTCGAGTAATTATTTTATTTTCGTTAAACAAATAAAATGTCTTCAAATTCTTATAAGATGTCTTGACTAGTTACCCAATTATAAGATTCATTGATCGATTACTTAGAGTTGAATGTTAAAACCAATTATTATCACCAATGTACCACTATCAAAGTAGAGAAATTACTCAGAGTGTTACAGGCTCTGAATTTGGAGCCAGACTTCCAATCAAGTGATGTCAACTCACCGTCTAGCTCTAAATTCGAAGCCCTATCTGTTTTCTTAAAAAATTGCAAACTTGGATCGTGTAATTAGTACTTTTTTCCCCTTCTCTCTCTTTTGTGTTATAATAATAATATGAAAATGTTTAATATAGTGGGTGATGTAGAATTGTGCAATAATTGTGAGTCTCACAAAACATGTTAATTAATATAACTAATTTGAGTAACACCTATTTTAGTATCAAAATTAAAATATAATAATAAAGTTGAACTAATTATTAGCATTCTATATAATAATAAACCATATGGATTTCTGCTTTTGAAGATCCACGGAGCTAAGTGTAATACCTAACTTTGATTTGTAAAAATATGAACTTGATAGGCGAAACTTGACCAAACCCACTTGTGTGAATAACAAAGTTTTGGTTGAATTGGCGAACTTAGTAGCATTAATTAATTAATTAATGATTTGGTTAAATGCATTATTATAAACCACATATTTAAATAAAAGCTTTTAAACACATGCAAAATAGCCAGGCAGTTGAACGCTTTGCAGCAAAATTCAAAAGTTGTTTCTGCTTTTATAAAGGCCAGCGATTGTGGGCCCTCGGATATTTTGGACCCTTGGGCCTCGTGGTGGGCCAAGAATGTCCGTTACACGGCCCATATTCGTAGCTATAGACTAGACAAGCATATTTGCTATTGCATCATCAAAAATCAAGGAGTAATTTTCCAAAAATTACCGAAGTCAGATTTCTAATTCTTTTTTAACCAGTTTTGCTACCTGTGACACGTCGACATAAGAAATGTGTCTTGTAAATTGAACAAAGTAAGGACCATTTAACCTAAAACCGTACGGTGTTGGGGTTAAAATTTTTCAAAAAAGTAGATCTCACATAAATGCACTTTATTGGACAAGTTATTTTATGCCGAATTATCATCACATCAAGTTGAAGTTCATATCTAGAATACATAAAAGCATTTTAAAATAAAAAATTAGGATTTGTTTGAATTCCAATTATTTTGAATATTCTTAATTTTTTTGTGAGTTGTGATGATAATTGGGCGGATTTGGCGTGGATCAATAAAATCATAAATGCCCTATGAAAAAGGTAATTATATTCTCACCACGGATTTTTATTCATACACTACGTTATAAATATACCACGGTTAAATGATATTTTTAGTAATTGCGTCATTAGTTGTCATTTCCTTATTGGTCATTGAATGAATGAAGACTCTATATATTTATACATATCTACTCATCTTCTAATGTAGTAATGCCAATTAGATCGGTCTCCAATCTAGATAAATATTATTACTCGTCGCAAAACGGAGCATATTAGGTCGTGTTAAAAAAATTTGAAAACATACTTAAGACCATTTTTTTTTAAAAAAATTAGATAGGAAACTAGATCATTTGCAATGAGAATTTTAGTTTCAGTTAGCCATATAAGTAGTAGGGTAATAGTTGCTGAATGTTAAGTGACACATCTTCGTGTTAAATTAGGTAGTGATTGGAGATGAGCAAGTTAAATTTAACTATTAAAATTCAACCCATCTACATTCAAAAATCAACAAGCATTAAATTAAATAAAAAGAAAAATGATTTCAAGATATAGCACCACATCCCTTATTAAAATACAGGCGAGAAACGATAAGAAAGTTAAACTTATGACATGGAAAGTTTCCTATAGCTAACACACCACACAACTACTTGTTAGTTAAAACATCACTAATCATAATATTGATAAGTGACTTTTAACATATCCATTCTGGATGCTCTTTGAAGGCCAATTTAAAGCTCACTTCATATTTTAGTATTGAGCCATGACATATTATTTGATCTTGTGAAATTTTTAATCAAATTTTAAAATAAACCTAATCACAAACAACAAAGAAAATAAATTTGAACACACCATATCACTCTTAAATTAGTGACATGGCTACATAAAGTCTACGAACGTTTTCCCTGTACAAATAGAATTCTTCCGATCTATTTAATTAGTTGGACCCGATCTCTTAGCCCACCACTCTGATTAATTAAACTAATGATAAGTGTGCATTTTACACCGTTATTTATACTTTTTGAATGGATAATTTAAAATTAATTGAGCCAATTCCTACTTAGTTCTATGTAAATATTGTGTTTATAAGTAAATATTCTCAATTTTTTGGGAATAGAATAAGCAAAAAGAAGACAAAAAATGACTGAAACTGCAAATATTCCAAAATTTGGAAGTAAAATGAAATACGCCAAAAGAGGGACGATCTTAGATGTAAGTCATTAAGTACATTTTTGAAAAGAAAATAAAATGTTGAGGACCAAAGTGAAAGAATAGAGAGTCAAGAGACTTAAAAGTGCAATATTTTAAGGACAAAAGGAATCTGGCACCAAAGTTGATAGCCCAGGTGCGCCCCTTTTGTACGTCAACGACTTGTGCACCCCGTTAAATTGTACAGTATTGTTGCTTTGTTTTACCTGAAAGAAATTTTTGTTTCGGGTAAATTTCACAAAAGGTCTCTAACTTTTACACTTTGAATTGCCTGGGTGTTAACTTTTTTTTAGCGTGCTAAGTCTTTAATCCTCCATAAATAAGCATAAAAAGTCCCTTATAATAGAATCCATCCAAAATTTCGTTAAATGGTTGAAAAAATGATCTTTATACCCTTATTCTTTGAATTAAAAAAAAAAAATTTGAAAATTAAAAAAATATAAAAATAAAAGAGGAAAAAGGGGGGAAAGATTGGCTGCCGGAATACTGCCATTTCTGGTAGCTGATAGGGGGGAGTCTCCTCCCTCCTTTTCACCTGCTCGAAGCAGCAGAAAAATTTAGATGGGGATAAGAGACTTTTCTGGCATTTCGATCTGAAAATGACAGAAAAATAGAGGGAGAGTCTCCCCCACATTTTCTGCCATTTCCGACATACTAATTCAGTCTGCTGAAAATGGCAGCAAATGAATGGGGGTAGACTCTCCTTTTCATTGCCATTTCCGACAATCGAAATCTGCTGAAAGTGACTCCCCCTATTTCCTGCTATTTTTGGCAACTGAAGAGGAGAGTCTCCATCTTTTGTCTATCGGAAATGGCAGAAAAATTGGAGGGAGAGAGAGAGAGAGAGAGAGACTTCTCCCCTTCACTGACATTTTCGGTAGATTTCAATTGACAGAAATGGCAGTGAACGGAGGGGAAGACTCCTCCCTTTAGCTGCTGAAAATGGCAACATTAGTTGGCCGCCGGAATGCTGTCATTTCTGGCAGCCAAATTAGTTACCGGTGGAGAGGGGGTTGCATTTTTCTTTTTTTCCCCTTGCTTCTTTTTTAGTTTTATATTTTTTTAATTTTCAAATTCTTTTTTTTTTAAATATAAAGGATAAGAGTAAAAAGATAATTTCTTCGACCATTTAACGGAATTTTGGATGGATTTAGTTAGGAAAGACCTGTTATGCGTATTTATAAAAGGTTGATGACCCAGTGAGTTAAAAAAAAAAGTTAAAGACTCAAGCGATTCAAAGAGCAAAGGTTGGGGACCTTTTGTGAAATTTACGCTTTTGTTAATTCCATTTTCCTTGGGGTCTTTTTTTTTAATTTCACAAAAGGTCCCTAACCTTTGAGTTAAGAATCGATTTCGTCCTCAACCTTTTTTTCACTCGTCTGGGTTCCCAGCCTTTCATAAATACTCACGATAGGTCCCTTTTAACACTATTCTATCAATCTTTTTAGAAAATGACAGTTATACCCTCAACTGTTGAATTTAAAAAAATAAAATATTTAAAAATAATAAGAAATTCAAAAAAGAAAAGCCACCCCACGCCACCCCACCCCACCCCAACCCAACCATTCTCTGCCGAGATTGATGGGGTGAAACCCCCTTTCCAGTAGCAAAATGCTACCGGAAAAGGGGGATTCACCCCCTCTCAAAATGCTAGCAGACGCTGTCATTTCTGGCAGCATTTTTGCTACCATTTTCGGCGACAAAAATGGTGGAGAACCCCCGCTTTTTGGCAGCATTTTTGTTGCCGCTGGGGTGATTCACCCCCACGATTTCTGCTGTGGAAATGACGGCGTTTCTGGCAGTAAAATACTGCCGTTTCCGGTAGCAACGACAGCAAAAAAACTGCCACTGCCATTTATGGCAGCATTTTGGGGAGGTGAATCCCCCATTTTTGGCAGATTCACCCCCCCCCCCCCCCAAAATTCTACTTCCAGAAATTACAGCAAAATACTGCCATTTCTAGTAGAAAAAATGTTGTCCTGCCACTTCTGGTTGGGGTAGCGTTAGGGTGGGGTTTCTTATTTTTTTTTTTAAATTTCTTGTTATTTTTAAATATTTTATTTTTTTTAATTCAAAAATTGAGGTATAACTATCATTTTCTGAAAAATTTGAAGGAATAATGGCAAAATGGACCTATCGTGTGCATTTATAAAAGGTTGGGGACCCAGGCGAGTGAAAAAAATTGAGAACGAAACCGATTCTTAACTTAAAGGTTGGTGACCTTTTATGAAATTAACCCTTTTGGTAATTCTTGGGCATGGATTTGGGCACAATGTCACACTGTAAAAGGCTAAAATGATCTCTCGTCATATGTCTGGCAAACAAATTAGTGGCGTGAGATTATTAGATAACTTCTATGTGAATTGACCCATTATGGGACAACACTACATATTTGTATAATAAACTCCCACTATATGTGCATCTAACATAATAATACTGTCAAACGTATAGAGGGAGAATGAAAAAGTTGTTAAAGTTGTTTTCTATGTAATCAGATCAAACTTCTGTATAGAGAGATCGGAACCAATAGATATACAAGGTGTTCTCACTTTATGTTATAAACTAAAAGAAAGAGAAAAATAAAAGAATAAAATTATAATTTTATCCCTTATATCTATAAATTTATTTATACATAAAATAGAATATAGTGGATCAAATAAATAATGTTTAGCACATTGTCTACAAATATTGAAGTCTGAAGGGTGTGATAAGACGTCCTCCATTTTTGCATTGCCATCTAAAATTTTTAAGATGACACGGCCAGGGGAGTAGTTAGGGCCGCCATGGCGGGCCTTCTCCCTTATCCCCTTCCAATTGGAATTTTTTTTTTTTGCTAGCTTGTAAAAAAATAAAATAAAATTATATATAAAAGGTAATTTAGTTGTGTGTATTATAGGGCTCACCCATCCATTATGACGACCTTTGAATTATTATGGCTTTAACAAGAAATGGTAATTTTAATCCTTAAGAATTATTCCTATTTTTTCTTCCGAGTATTAAAAAAAATTATAGGAGAGGAGAATTGAACCCTTAATTAAAGGGCTGAGAAATGTCTTTGAATATTATCAATCACATGGTTTTGGCGTTTGAGACTGATTGGTAATGGCTGCTTGAATCTCTTTACTCATAGTGAATTATAATGAGGCGAAATGAGTTGTGTAGATTTAATAAAAGTTTGAAATTTATAGTTATAAATAAGCAATTGTCAAATCAGTAGTCAAATTAATGGTATGTGAGATTATAATATGTTTTCATAAAGATAATCAAACACCCATGTGACTAAGTCACTGAACTTGAGAAAAGCTTGCAAGAACTACACCAATTAGATATTTTATAGTGTTCATTAGACACCATTGAATGGAGTCTAATGTCTTATGTGATAAGTGTCTATTGGACACATTGAAAGATGGTGACCTCATTCCCCCCAATGTGTCTAATAGACACTTGATACATAATACATTAGACTCTATAAGTAATGTTCAATGGATACCATAGAAAAACTATCATACTAGTCGCTAGATGTTCATAGTTATATTATATATTAAACTAGATTCTCACTCATACATTAAATGGGAAGATATTAAATCAAATTATATATAACATTAGTTCAAAATATTAAGTAATGTATGATTAGTCACAATAAGCTGTAATATTTTGATTAGCTTGTTGTTAACCAATAATTATTATATGCTTAATCGATATAGAATTGAATTGAATGCTATTAAGGAATCTTAATAGGGATTGCAAAAAAACCCGACAAACCCGATATCCATGGACAGTGTTCTAGAAAGCGTGAAGTGTGGAAAAATGTCAAAACTAAGCATTGAGTTTATGCGCCCCTAAGCTCACCAATACACTATAAAACGCGATCAATGCGTGATAAAGCGCAATGTGGTGTGAAGTGTGAAGCTCCAGTTTCGGGCATAGGCGCCGCCTAGGCGAGCTTTTTGGAACATTGCCCATGGATACTTGATCATATTAAAATGGGGAATACCCAACTAAACGGTTAACTAAGTCAGGGATGAAATAAAGAAAATCAACCCAACATCACAACGTACTGAGGAAGGTTATCATAATTTTTACAAATACCTGATGTGTTTAACATTTTCTTGTCAAAAATAGAAATATTTACTAAAAATTCTAATGATTTGAAAAGTAAAAAGATGATAAAACTTATCAAGAAAACTTCGTAATTTCAATTAAAACTTTAACTGTGTTTATAATATTATTCATTAAATAAAAAATTGAAAATAAAAAAGAGTATATATATACACATATATATAAATTGGCTAATTAATGGAAAATGTGGATTACCCAGTACCAGCCCGTCCTCAACCCATCTCCGATTTAAGTGCATATGAGAGAAAAATCTTTTAAGAATAGGGTAATGGATGTAGCATATCGAATCCTTGACTAAGAATGTAAACAACTTATAAGGGTCATTCTTAGACCCCAGAAAATTAAATATTTTATTTTTCTCTATCATTATACCGTGAAGGGAATTGATGAGAATTTTGTAAACTATGAAATTTTAGTTAAACCATATTTATTTTATACAAAAGAAATAACCTAATAACAATTCGAGTTAAAAGTATATAAAAAAACAATTAAAAATTATGCATCAACTAAAAAAGAAATAGTCTAATGCAAATTACGAA
Organism: Nyctanthes arbor-tristis; assembly: GCA_963692815.1. NCBI lineage: Eukaryota > Viridiplantae > Streptophyta > Magnoliopsida > Lamiales > Oleaceae > Nyctanthes > Nyctanthes arbor-tristis. The sequence continues at coordinate 8,726 of CAVNYN010287110.1, forward strand.
ATATTTCTTAGAAAAGATATATATATATATATATTTGAATTAAAAAATAAAAAACTTTAAATATAATTTAATCAATCAAAATATATAAGAAGATAAAATGTACGTGTAATATAGAAATCTCGAATTTGATATCCTAACCATCAATGAGAAAATATAATAAATAAATCAGAAAGGATTTGCAAAATATGTGAGAAAGATTTTTGACTATAAAAATAGATAACGTTCGTAATCACTAATCAATTAAAAAAATGAAAATAATAATCTACAAATTACCTAACATGTAAGATAAAGTTTAAAATGACCTCACTTAAGGTAGTTTTAGAGGGAAAATATGGTAAAAAGTACCGCATATTTAATTCCTTTTAGATATATTTAGATTTTTACAAGGAAAACTGATAACATGGATGTGGAGACTAAAGTCTAAGTTTTTATGACAAAATTGAATTAAATAAAAACATTATTTAAATTAGTAGGATCTAATTGTATTAACTTCAAAAGATTGGGGTACTGGTGAAAGGTGTGAAAGTTAAAGTGTTACTTTTACCTTTAATTTTTGACACGTATTTACCGACGATGCGCTTATAGATAGCCTTCTCTTGTTGGCTCGTGTTAAAGTTCACATCGAAATCTTTGATTCAACATCCATATTGCACATATTTTGATTTACAAATAGCATTGAATTTTTGGAAAGAAAAGAAAAAATGTGTATAAATAGTATAGTCCTAAAAATGGTTACACTTCTAGCAAGTTCAATTGTACTTAATAGAGGCAAAATTGGAAGAAAAGTTGGTCGACAATAGGCCTTTTTAAGGCTCTTTTATACGTTCAGGGTATAAATTACAATATTTCCAGATAAAAAACAACTCCTATTGCATTTTTCTCCAGCCACTTATCCCGCTTCAAGTTCATCGCTCTTCCGATCTTTAAGAGACTTCTGATTTATAAAGAGCATTTTTTGTAAAATAGAGAGCATTTTTATCTTTAAAGAGTGAAAAGTTTTCACACACCAACAAGCTCTCTATTTTTTACTACTTTATTTTACATGTTTCAAGAAAAATTTATTATTTTGGCATATTTTTATTTAATATTAAATCATTAAATATCGGACAAGTTGGCTCTCCAAATTTGGAGGGTCAAACCCATTCTTTAAATTAGAAAGTTACTTTAGGGAGGCACTTGGAGTGTAATTTTAAGGTTTGACTATCTAAATTAGAAAGTATTTTGAATTTAAAGAAACTATTGAAGATAGTCTAAGATATATGTTGTTAAAAGATCACCAATTTCTAATGAATTGGATATTGTATAGTAGCTTGGTGGAAACCAAGAGTCTTTACCTGATCTAGGTATGTTTCCCAGCCTTGGCACTTGTATCAGTTGAGTTCTCATTCTTTTTCCCCCCCTAAAAACCATTGGTTTCTAATCTTTTATAAATTCACATATAATGTCCCTAATACTATAAAAATGACTTGTATACCACTTACTCTTCAAATAAAAGTAAAAAAACTTTAAAAAACTAATAAATAAAAAAAAAAGAAAAAAGAAAATAACTAACTCAGCTGTAAATGACAAATTTTGATTAATCACGCACAAAAGAGTGTTAAAATTACTCTATTGCCCTTGTACAATTTAAGGGAGTTCAAAGTCATTTCAGGGGTAATAAAATAATTTAAACTCCATTTTATCATAACTTGCGTTCGCATGTATTTCTGAAAATAATCTAATGCCAGATGTCTGGTGGCTTAATGTTGCCAAATGCCACCAAACATCTGGCATTAGGTCATTACTGCATGTATGTCCAAATAAGTTAATTCAATTCTGATAGTCATTTTTAGCAGCAAAAGATTATATCCCGATTTTACTGCCAATTCCTGTCAGGCTAATTCGACCGTTCTTTCTTTCACTCTAATTATTATACAACTTCAGTAGAATATTTCAACTGATCCTTTTCTTAAATCTTACAACAAGACTTTGTAACTTCTTGAATGTTTTATTTTTAAAATGTTAAAACTATGCATTATTGAACCAAAGACTAGGAAATAAAATGGCTCTATGTAGGGTGTAAAACATCACTTGTCTCTCTATTCCATGGAAGGACAATATTGAAGGGTTGGATAGAAGCATAATAAGAGGCCAAAAGTAGCTATCAAAATCTTGCACATGATCAACAGCTCAACTTATTATTGGGTGGTCTTTTCCACACATTTGGAGATCAAAATCATTACCATATATATATATATATTTTTTTTTTTTTTGATGCAATCAAAAGTATCCTATATATATTATTTATTTATAAATCTATTCCAAAGTCCAATGTGGGTTTGGAATCCCATTCTTTATAAATTAATACAATTTGGGTGTTATATAGAAAAAGACTCATATTTGGATGGATTTTTGTGGTCTAAATTATAAGACAAAGAAAGCCATGATTTGGATTAGGATGCCACATATATGTTGGAAGGCTACTCGCCCACCTCTCAGCTTCCTTAGGGAATCTTTTGTGTACATTTGGAAGTTATTTTTACAATGTTAGCCTTGTTTGTAAAGTTGATCATTAATTTTTTTTTGTATTCAGTGATGTATCTTATGAGTCCAACTACTCATTAATTACATCAATACAGGGAGAGCAGTTTTTTTCGCCTTTTTTTTAGTTCGTTTGTGTAAAAGACGTGCCTCACTATATTGGCTCCCAATGAGGCTAATGGCTCGCTCTAGATCTTTAAAATGCTTTTGAAATTTTGTTTGTGTTAATCTTTTATGTCTCTTTCAAAGTTTAAAAAAATGAACAATAATGAGCAGCAAAAACTAAGTAGAACTTATGAATCCTACAAAATATACGTAGGTTAAAAAAAAAAAATGAATCGGGTTTCATAAGAATAAAAATGTTTATGTAAAGGCTAATTTAATTAGACCAATCAGGAAAAGATGCACTATTTCAAAAGCAAGCTCATATGACGCAATACATAACATGACACAAGTTATGCTAGATCTATCTAATCCAATTAGCTTGGGGCCGTTTAATTTATTAAAATAAATAAAAATATTTAGACTCGACATTATAATATATTCCTAATTAATTAATCCTAAAGCACGACTTTACACCACTTAAAAGGGCTAAGAATCTTGTAACTTTGTTCTTATCTTATACAAAAAATGGGTGTCATCGACAGTACAAACTAACGTTCTTAGGCCATACAATTAGGTTGTTTCTAAACTAATTTATTTGAGTGTTTTATTTCATGTGATGATATATTATTCAACTATTTATTTACGATTAATGCTACATGTACAATGAATTATAGAAACATATACTTGACAAGATCCTATTAACTCACATATCACATCACCTTTTTATCAATGATTGTCACTTCAACCACGTCTTTTTGCCCAGTTTGTTGTACCAAGAGTATTTTCCTTTATTTACAAACTCAGTAGTATATACTTCTCTATGTTTGGATGTACACGTGTGCTTGATTCATCTGATCTCTCATTACGTGTACCAAATTCTATACATGTTTACGGGTGTCTAAAGAGCCATCATTACATAATATTATCATGAAGAAAAAAAGATGTAATAATTAAACCAAAGAGAATTTAATTGGAAGTATTATTTATTTAATAACTAATGAAGTGAAAGATGAGTCATGATCTTTCATCATACTCCACAATAAGAAGGAATCTTACCTAATTTTTCCAAAATGATATGAACTTTACATGTTATTGAAGGGGCAAATGATAAATTATCATTGAACTGATCTAACTTTTTGGTAAAATTTCATCTTTCTTAGTTATGGATCTCCAAAATAATGTAGATAGTTATGATTAACCTTATCTAATATATGGACCAACCTCACAATGTTGTACACATAAAATACGTGCAATAATTCCTTGGATGCCATAGCAAGTTCATTGCACTAACAACCTAGCTACGCAAAATGTTATCCTTTGCTACAATTGTTACTCGATACCTGATATAATAACGGCTCTATTTATTTAGACGGCAATTGACACATACTCATTCTGGGTTGGAGATATATTCATTTATCTACAATATATTAAAAAAGAGAATAAGTGAGAAACTTTTGATTTCCTACTTTACCCCTATTTATTTCTCTAATTTACACTAATACCCTCATTTAATATTTAATTAGTTTTAATTTTTTATTAATATAATAAGTTTAACTAATCCAAAAAAACTTTCACACAAGTTATAGATAAATTTTTTATTTTATTAAATTCGTCTTTATAATATTAATTTTATAAGTTGGTTAGTCTTAAACCGATAGAATTTAAAAAGAGATAATGAAATGTGTTCTTAGCTTGGTTATCTTCCTCGATGTACTTGATATATCATGATTCACTTTATATTCGATTTATCAGTAGACTCATACTATAGAGATCCGTTACCATCGACTCAGTATCATTTTTTTTCTTTACAAACTGTTCCACTTATCTCAACAAAGTTTACTATAACATTATTAATAATTATTACTTCAAGTATATGTGCATATATTTCAACATTTTACATAAGACATGCAACACACGTAATTATCACTCATATTTAAAAAAGAAGATATGCAAATGTTTTGAGCAACGGAATGCCAATTAGATCAGAGATCTGAACTCTGAAGATGTTACCGACTGAAATTTGAAGATTTTGAATTTAAATAAATTAGAAGACCTCTTGTAATAAGTAGTTCAATTTGTCAAAAATATATTTGAAATCTGTACATTGACTTGTCATCTTGAATTAAGAAGAGAGAGAATCCACTATTACAGGAGCACTAGTTTGCGGAGACACGGAGCTGTTCTCCCACCATCCACAAAAGCCACTATGAACTAGTCAAATTCAAAACCCTATAATAATACTCTCTCCTTCGTACAAAGATAGTCCAGTAAGTAATTTTATATTTATTAAAGATTAATAAGTAATATGGTTAGAATATTTAATTTTATTTTATTTTTTATAATAAATGTCATTAATTGTTTGAAATATTTTTAATGTATATATAGTTGAATAACACTAATTAATTAAGGACACATATGAAAATGAAATATTAAATACATGTTCAATATAGCAAGTGGACTATCTTTTTTGGAAAGACGAAAATGAAATAATGGACTATTTTTTAAGACGGATGGAGTAATAATTATTATTAATTAAAACTTTCAAAACTCCCAAAAATATTTAATTTAACACATAATAATTGAACAAACCCGCTGAGGCCTAGACCATCTGGTTAGGAGGCTAAATTGAAGTACTGTGACTTAAAGGTCTCGAGTTCGATTCCCTTATATGAGGTATTTTCTACATTTTGTTGTAGTGTGTATTCCCTTTATATATGAGTTTGTATTGTTGATTTTCTTGACGCTGTATTTCATTAGGATAAATATCTATGCGCATTTGTACTGTTATGATGTAAATTTATAATTGTTCTTAAAAAAAATATATAATTGAACAAACCCTATTTTCAATTAAATTATTTTAACTCCAACCCCCAACCCCACATAAACCCTTCTATAAATATTCCTCACTTGTACAAATTTCCTCTCATTCACACATTTTCTTGTGTTTCAAGAAACTTATACATATCCTGTTGATTTCCCAGATTTTGATGCAGATTGATTTGCTTCGAAAATGAGTTGCAACGGATGTCGAATACTTCGAAAAGGCTGCAAGGAGAATTGCATTCTTAGACAAAGTTTGCAAGGCATAGAAAATGCAGAAGCTCAAGCCAATGCCACTGTTTTCGTGGCCAAATTCTTTGGCCGTGCCGGGCTCATCTCCTTCCTTTCTTCCGTCCCCGAGTCTCAAAGACCATGTACGTTCATCTTTTGAACTACGTGCCTCGTCTTAGAAATCTTGATTATGTAATTTTTCCCATGAAAGTCTGACACGTGCACAATTTTCATAGTACTGTTCTTCCCCGAGTTTCAAAGACCATGTATGTGGATTTTGAACGACCGTGCCTACGAATTATTGATTCATTCATTTTTCGAGCAAAATCTGACACGTGCACAATTTTTAGTGTTGTATGTACGTGGAAAGTTTAGTTTTCTTATAAGCTATGTCTTGTGGATTGCAGCTTTGTTTCAATCTTTATTATTCGAAGCGTGTGGAAGGACGATAAATCCAGTGAATGGAGCTGTGGGGCTATTGTGGACAGGGAAATGGCAGATGTGCCAATCCGCGGTGGAGACGGTATTGCGTGGCGGCAGTTTACGACCACTGCCGGAGTTTTCTCGGCTAGATCAATTTGATGAAAGATCAGAAGCTAACTGCATGGATTTATATGGATCACAAGACTTGAAATCGAGGCTTGAAAGGAAAGGGCTAGATAATGTGTACCCACATGATTTAGATCGTGGGACTAAGGGTGGATTTCAGGCACGAATGACGGCCGGTGGGAGGGTTAATCGGAGGAAGGAAAAGAGGAGACCGGAGTCACCGCCATCCGACCAGTCCGAAACTACTACTTTGGAGAGTGGTTTGATGTATCATCAAGAAACGCACCACCACAATAATGGACATGATACCAAGCTTTTGAGACTGTTTTTCTAGGCATGTATATTTTGATTAGATGTGATTTTTATTTTTTTCTTAATTTTATTTTGATTTTCGAGGCAACTGGGGTTTTTTCTGGGGGCATTAGATTTCTCATTTTTTTGGGTGCTCTGTTGGGATGAAACTTTCAAGAGATAGAGAGATGAGAATTGCCCTTCACTTTCCATTTAATTCAAACAGGTCAAATGTCATTAACATGTCCGAACAAATGGTTATCTTGTTTAGTTTAGTTCTATTCAGAATAAAGTATGATAAATGTTCTGATAAGTTTTGATGAATTCTTGGAACATAATATAAAACACCGTATATAACCCGTCAAAAATACGAGCTACGTCTCGAAAATGGAAATAGCATGATATGTACCATTTTGGTCCTTTACTTTTGTTTGGCTTGTAAGGTTGAAAGTCCCCATCAGGAGAGAGATTCAACAATGAGGAGCAGAATATATTGAATGAAAAAAACACCTCACAATTCCCAAAAATTAATTAGTATGTACACTTAACATGTGAAATTTACCTTTCACTTAGTGATGATTTTACTCTCAATTCACTTGCATAAACCAGTAGAAAATTCAACAAATATCTTATTTATCCTCTCAAAAACAAACCTTGCCACAAGCGCGAGCAACCATAATATAAATAGTGAATATTAAGAAACCCGAGAGTGATCCATCCTTCACGAACTCATTCACCAATGAATTGGCTAAATTTGATCTCGTCCTAAACTTCTGGCTGCATTTGTGAAAGAAACCAGTAGTGTTTTTTTTCATATCTAGTACATCTAGCGGTATAATGCTACCATATATATGGGAGGAGAATGAAACTAATGAATTGACTCTTGAGTAGTGAAAGGGGCATGTAGGCATCACCAAAATTTTGACAAAGGGGCCTACACTTTGCAATTCATGCATTTGGTAATGGCTATTTGCAAAGCGTTGTTATGCATTTAACTTCCAGAGCCTTTTGGCTTCCCGTTTGGGAAATAAAATGATGCAGTTGCCAGTACAGCAATAGATCCATTTCTTCTAGTCTGTTGAACGGGGGTAGGTGGGGTGGGGCGATCAAGCATGAATTACTTGCAACAAGTCATATTATGGGTAGGAATACACTGCAGTCCCAGTTCGTAAAATTTGTGAAAAAATATCGACTACTCCTTAGATAAAATCATACCATAAGGGAATCTGTTTTGATATAAAATGGACAGAAATATTCATACATCTCCAACTCATGCACATGATTTCATTTCCATGAAAACAGACATGCTGAGGTTCACGTAAGAGTGCACAGGAAGCTGCAAGGGTGATTTTCTGTCAACTCAGAAAAATCAAACTCTACCTTACATTGCCAGGGTACGATTAACCTCTGGATTTGAAATCAGAGCTTATATACCCAGTAAACTTCGAACATTACATATATACATCAGTTCATCATTGTCCATGAAACGCGGTCAGTGTATAAAAGAAAAAAAAAAAGGAAGTGTTTGTATACAAGCTAATCACTGAGATGGAAAATACCAATTCCTATACTATTCAGCATTTTCTGGGGTACAAGACTCGGATATTAGTCAAGATGTGCTACAAAATGCCAAATGAGAACCCAAAACTCGTCATCTGGTCTAACTTTATTAACTCCAATGCAGCCTTCACTTAGATGGAGGGTTGTAATGTTAGCATCTAAAGTCGGCACAGTCAAATAAGGTCAGTTGTTAAGATCTCGCCAAGGCAGTTTGTACCCAGATGTTTTGTAATATATTTGTTCTAAGACTACTGTCTTTGACCTGTAAGATTTAATTATGAAAGGGGACGACATAATCAATAATTGATACAAAAGATCATCTGGAAGAGTGGAAGAAAATGGCAACTTTTACCTGCATAGCTGCTAACATGGATATAAGATCTGTGCATCGTTCAAGCAAAAGTCGCTCTTTTGCTGTAACTTTGGCCAGTTCCATCATCAAAGAATTCACTTCCTCAACCTAAAATTTGATTGATACGGTTTGGAGACAGGTCAGCTACACAAACATTTTTCCTTTCCAGCTCACGTAACAAGCAGTGATTTCAAACATTGTACGAACAACTAATACTGAACCAGCGTTCAGCATGAGCTAATTAGGAACCAAAATTACAGGGTTTCAGATACACTACACAAATAGAACTGAACTGGACCTAGCTATGACTTCGACTTTTACTGAAGCATGTCCCACTTAGTGCAGAAGTTCCACGTTAGCTAGAGGTGGCAAAAATCTTGGGTCTGTGACACAATTGAGCCACTCCACCTAATAGGTTAGAGCTCAAGTCCCAAATTGGTGTCAAGTTGTGCCCCAGACTAGCCACAAAGATGCATAAAATGAATCTCACTGCAGAATATCTGAAAGAAGTTGTGGGCCCAAGTTAATCTTGATCACGAAAGACTTTACAAAGCTTAACTCTCAACGTGGTGGAACCCAGAGAATAAATTATCAGAAGTTAAGATTTGTGACCTGGAAACAGCACATCTTCCCCCATTACTGCAGAATTAGTGCATGGGCTGGAAAGATTAATTTGTATTTCTTGTTATTGTGGCATTTGTCATCAAGACAGATTGCCTTACTCAGTCAACAAACTCGTACTAATGCCACACAAGCAAATTTGGAAATGTAAGAAGTGAATTGGAAAGCCCTCCAGACTATAAAGTCAAATCAGCCTAATATACTAGCAGTGAACTAGCTCTAACTTCCAATGGATTGCACTGCATCTTATAGTGTACTAAATTCACAAAACTGCCAAAGAGAAGAAGCATCATCTGACAGAGTAAAAGCTAGTTTACAAGATTACCGTTGACAGAAGTGAACTTATTGATGATATCATAGTTTGCATAACATCAACTGCTGAACCAATAGCATCCTTCAAGCTCTGGATGTCGGCCTGTGAAAATTGAAAATTTTTTACCATGTCAAAGAAACTTGTTTCTGCTGAGAATATTAGAAACAAAGCAACAAGCATCTCAAGACCATACAGTTGCTTCTCCAACGACCGGAAGACGAAGAGTGCTAGCCTTCAAAGCTTCAATAGCTCCAAGTAAAGAGGTCGAGTGATCTTTATCCAGAGAACCCCAATCTTCTAATAAGGTTATCTGAAAGAAGAGGAAAGAAAATAAACTTTCAGAGTTGTTTATATCATAGTAAGTACGAATCCAAAAACTAGCCCCAGTTGCATTTAAAAAAAAAAAAAAAAAACAGTATAAATCATTTCAGACGAAACTTCTTGCAAAGATCATACTGATGACGAGAGACTGAATTCTAGAAAGTCCACATAAAGTGCCTGATAGACAAAATAAACTCATTCCTTCCTGTTCTACATGTTCCATGACATGTGCGAGGAGAATAAACACATTTTTCATATTTCATGTTGTGTTGTGCACAATGGATCTGCAGCATCTTTCACAGTAAGCATATTGCTGACTTTCCCTGTATGTTTTACATGTAAATAGATCCTGCAAGTTAGAACCAAATCTTACCTTACTCATCTTTTATTTTTTTCTCTCTTACAGGGGTTAGAAGCATTCATGTTTTTCTATCAAGAAAACATGTAATTTTACATCAATTTGTAGTTTTGACATGCCAATAAAGACATTTTAACATTTAATGGTGGTGGATCCCATTTGAACAATCAAATTCCATGTTATATGATACTTTTACACAAATGTTCTGACAGGATTCTATAACGTGAAACAGAAGGAATAGGCGCTTACTTGTCCCTTGAGAATGGAAACTAGCCTCAACTTTTGCCGAAGCAACTGCAATCTGTGTCTCTTTTTGGTGACTGTGTCACGTAGATCTGAGATTGTTATCCATGCGTTCCATAGATTTTTCTGGTATGGACAAAGATGTAATTTTCTGAATAAAGGGCATGACACTTATATGCAGCAACATGTTAAAAGATATCGGTAAATTTCCAAATACCCAGAACGTGCTAATTTTGTCAATTGTGTAAAAAAGAGACATAAGAATAATGTGCTGTACATGAAGCTTGTGGCTCACACCTTTTTAACATTAGTCTATATACAAAATTTTTCGATGTCAAATTCTCAGTCATGGAATTTAATTAATAAAAATTAAAAAAAAACATAATTATATCAATTATCAAACAACTTGGCACATCTCCTTCCTGTACTTTTTCCCATCACAATTTATGCTTTTTACATGACACCAGTATTTAAAATATCCATCGATACCAGTGTAATGAATCTGACAGATTGCTTGTGACTCTTCAAAATTCAGTCTATAGTTGATATTTTGTACAAGTACAACATTGATGTCTTTGACTTATCAGTTTTCTTACTCTTTTTTAACCACCACAAATCCCAGAGTAAATAACTAGAAAATATTCCTTTCAAAATAACCAAAAATGTTCAAAACAACAGTATCTAAAATGATGGTGTTGGGAATAATTCATTATCATTTCTATAAATCTATGTTCACTGCATCCACTGAAGGCCCAATGAAGTCAAATCTTTCAGAACTGACTTCTGCAATGTTAATCTTGACGATAACTCCTCCTCCAACTTCAACCAGAATCACGTTTCAAACATGTAATCATGCATTTATTCTCCAGTTCTGCTACTGCAGTAGGTGAAATTTTCATTTCACAATTCACACGCCTTTGAAGACAATGACATTTTTAATTCTAATATGATCATGCATCCACCACAGCAACACTCTCATTTTTGCTATAGTCATGTTCATGAAGCTATAGAACTTCTTGTATTATACAATCATAGCATTCCTGCACAAATTCTCCTGATTTGTAATAATACAAATCAATACGATTGTGACAAAGTTACAGAGAAGTAAAAGACACCTTTCGTTTATGATGGATACTCCTATTAGAATAAGGTGTACAACATATGTAGTGACATGTCCAACCCCGACATTCAACATACTGTCGATAATGTGTATGATAAGCCATGCGCCCTTGTTCCATTGCTTTTTTTACACATTTTCAAGTTGAAACAATCAAGAAACACTTAAGATAAACCCTCAGACAAGCAGCAAACACGGTTTATAATTAATGTAACGCGTTAGAAAGTTACAAAAATAAAGACATAATATAGGAACATAAAATTTTAAAAAATTTAAATCAAAATCACCTGCGTTTCTGTGTCTTACGACTTAGCCTTTCATTTACACACACACACACACTCTCTCTCTCTCTCTCTCTCCGCCCCCTGAGTTACCTATTCTCTCGAACAGAGACAGAGTCTCACAGATGGCTAAACCAAAATAAAACTTATCTCCTCTCTATATTAAGCTTGCTTCCAGTAGTCAAGGGCTTAAGTATTCAACTGATCAGCATAAAAAGGCGTCGTTTGTCAAGCCAGCTAGAATTTTCATGTTCCCCTTGTTTCTTTTTTACAAGTGTATCAAACTTAGCTGGCATTCATCTAATTAACTTTCAACTCAGTTAATGAAGATCCTCTCTGTAATTTTTGACAAATTCTACAAAATTATCACATTTCCCTACAATACTTGATGTGATTTTTTTTTCTTTTTTTTTTGGGTGTTGGGAGGGGGGGATGATTACCAGTTTCTCAGGAATTTTTGGAACACTGGTCACAACAAGCTTTTGTGATCCGACCATGTTAAGAAAATGCTGAATAAAATTAAAAAATATCATTTTTAATATGAAATTTTACAACAACATTCACAGAAATCAGGTCAGCCAACTAAATGACCAACCATTAGGTGTATTATTTCATTAGACAATATATTCTTCATTTCAATGAATCTCATTTTCCATGAGACCATAATATTCACTAAATGTCATCGTTGAAGTTTCCAGGCAAAATGAAAATTTTTAGAGTTTTAAGTTGGCCGTTTAAAGGATAACATGATCTAAAAGAAACATAAGTCCGGTTCAGATCATATGCAAGTTAAGAGCATGTTCAGAGCAGGAAGACAATTTTATGTTGGGAAGTAATCCTTGTGAAAGGTCATCAGCTAATACCAATAGTGGCACAAGGATCAATCTGGCCCAAGTTTAATCACAAGTCCCTCATGTTTGTATCTCAACTGTTGTCTGCAGATAACCAAAAAGGGTACTAAAATTTAAAGGGAGCTTCTAATAGTTAAAAGCGATTCCCCCCCGGGCCCCCTTAGTTCACCATGAATGCAAATTGTTTTGAGAATAACATCTATGACAAACAGATATCACAATCATCATTTTTAAGCAGGCATAGAGATGATGTTCAAGAAAAGACGTTTAGTTCTAAACTAAGATAGCATACCTCGGCACTGAGTTTTTGCACCCGTAAGATCACTTCGGTCCTAGCATTGGCAAACCGCCATTGCAGATGCCGATTATATAGAAGCCTCAACGAATGTGCGTCAACAATACGGCTCTCACCTACTTTGCCTCTCCGAATATCAACAGCAAAACTAAGAACTGATGGTGTCTCATTAAACTTATTAGTAATGGTGCTAACGACATTCTTAAGACGAGGTGGACTAATTCCACGGGATGGGGATGATGCCATGGGTGTTGTAAGCTTGCTTGGAGATGCAGGTCTAATACCTCCTCGAATAGGCGATGCCATTGTTCTTGGGGATGACACCGGAACATCACTTGCAAGCTTTTTCAACTTTGGTGGCACAATTAGTTTCGAGCTGGGATTTAAAGACAAGGGGGAGCCTGGATCCTGCATCCACCTTAACCTACTATTGGTTTCTTGCCAAAACCTAGCGGAACCACCAATTCCACGGGGACCACTTCTTCCACGGAAATCCCCAAGACTTTCTTGAACTCCAGAAGTACTACCAGAAGAGACACTTTCAGTGTCAGATGCAGTGAGATCAGATGGTACAGCTGACTCACTATTAATCAAATTCCTATCCATAACTTGTTGGGCGGTCTTCAAAAGATCCGAATACCCAAAGTCAAGACTCAACCTACCATCAAGTGAAGCCCTCCTCTCATCCATCACAGATTGTTGCAAAGTTCGAGCTACATTTCCAGATCCGATGAGCTTGCACCTCTGTGAACTATCACCACTGCAATCCAAACTCCTCAACAATGGATTCACCAACCGGTTCTTTGCCGGCCACCTATGCTGATCAACATGCTTAGAATTCTCCAATTGATCTGCTCCTCTATCATCCTTTACTCTCAATGGAGTAACACTTCTCCTCTCCGGTGTACCCTTCCTTACACTACCCAAATTAGAGGAAGATGGGGCAACCTTGGTCTTACTAATCGGTAGCGAAAAGGCTTCCCCCTGAAAGGAAACCGATAAACTCCTAGTAGAAGTGACGAGCAGCTTAGTGGCTGCCGAAACTTCAGCCGAATTTCCATGCTTGAAATCAAGATCAGGTGCTAAAGTCCTGGCGGCCACGGGCCGCCGCCGGTCTGCAGACACGGACCTCTTAGTGCCTAAGGAAGGAACCTTTGATGCCGGAGTCGAGTTTCTCAAGATCAAAGGGGAGGGATACCTTCCAGACGATGAGGAAGACGACGAAACTGTCGAAGAATTTGAAGTGGAAGTCGAGGTAGAAGTGGAGGTTGAAGGAGACAAGTACCTTGAAGAAACAATTTTTGATTTGGGCCTCTTGGGAGTCTTTGAAACCCCATTACCATCCACCTTTTCGGAAGACAATAATGGAGGTCTTCTTGAAGCTATCATTTTGGGGTTTTCAGAAAGAGCAGCCACCATCTTCACAAATGAAAACGCACATACACATACATAGAGTAAAAAGTAAAGGAAATTCACCACTCACATTGTGCTTTCATATCAAGATAAACTTGCCCAGAAGCCCTTTTATCATCACCATATGCAAACATGCAAGAAAATTCAAGAAATCCCGTTGTAACTCAAGAAACAATAATGGGTATTCTCAAGATTCCACATTTTTCCAAGATTTATGGGTATAAACGCAGTGTGTGACAGTTCAGCAAATTTCGAGAAAGAAAGCTGAAAAAAAGTTGGGATTTCCCGGCCAAAGATGGTATTGGGGGAGTTGAGATTTGGAACTTGGAAGCACAGAGTATTTCGTACATCACCAGTAGTGGAATGGGCTCTGGCTCTGGCTCTGGCTCTGGCTCTGGATGAGAGTAAGCGGTGCGAGTGGGCGTGGGGTGGGGGTGGGGGTTGACGGTGTGGGTAGCGGGGTTGGGTAAAGTTTGGAGGGGCCCTTACGCTAACCAATGTCACAACTTTTCGTCTTTAATCATTTTCCAATGGTTTTCATAATTCTTTATTGGGGCTTGGGAAAGTTGCACCACCCCTCCCCCAATCTATGCGCGTTGTGACATATGTACCCTCACTCTATTTTTCTAAAATCCTATTTTTTTTTTTTTTTGACAATCTAAAATCTTATTTTTATTGCTAATAATTTTCGCTCATTTAAATTTTTTTTTCTTGAAATCAAAAATAAAAACCTAAAAAGACTGATCAAATTCAATCAATTTTTTCTTTTCTTTTCTTAATATATGCAAGAATGAGCCACGCTCTAATTCAATCTTATTTAATAATAATGCAACATATCAACATCATCTCTTATCTAACTATTATTCATCCCATTGAATTATTTATATATTGCGCTAATTTATTTCTAATTTATCAAGACACATAATTAACATAATGTAGTGGAGAATGAGTGAATACGAAATGTGGTGGATGTTTAACATTATTTTTTTAAGAAGGGTTAATTTTACAAATCATTCACAACCGTTGAGTTAAGTCTCAATTTCGTCTCTGACCTTTGTTAAAATACCCCACAGCCTCCAACTTTTGATAGATTCACACAAATCTTCTTTTTTACACTGTTCCACAAAAGTTTTAACAAAATGACGATTATACCCTTAAACTTTTTAAATTTTTCTAAAAAATGTTTAAAAATAATTAAAAAATAAAAAAAAAGAAATGAAAATACCAACCCAACCTACCCCTCCATTTGTCGCCTGCCAGAAATGGCAGCACTATCGCCATTTCTAGCAGCACTTTGGCTATCGTTTCCAGCTGCCAAATGGGGGAGCCTCTCCTCAGAAATTTCACACGAAATTGGGGAGAGACTCCCACTATTTGTGCTGTCAAAAATGGTTGGCAGCACTTTGGTTATCAGTGGCCAAAAACGGGGGTGACTCCCCCCATTTGTCTTGCCATTTCTAGCAACACATTGACTGCTGGAAAAGGCAACGGCGGCCAAATGGGGGAGAGTCTCACCCCTCCCATTTGTGCTATCAGAAATGGTAACACTGCTGCCATTTTGGCAGCACTTTGGCTACCGTTTCCGGCAGCCAAATGAGAGGGGAGTCTCCCCCCAATTGCTACAGGAAATGACAGCAAAACCCAATTGATGTTTGAAATTGCCGCATTTTTGCTGCCATTTTCTGCAGTAAATGGGGGGTGGGTTGGTGTTTTCTTTTTTTTATTATTTTTAAACTTTTTTTTAAAAAAATTTAAAAAGTTTAAAGTGTATAATCATCATTTTGTTAAATTTTTTGTGAAATAGTGTAAAAAATGACGATTTGTATGAATTTATCAAATGTTAGGGGATGTGGAGTGTCTTAACAAAGGTTTAGAATGAAATCGAGACTTAACTCAAAAATTGGAGAAAATTTGTGAAATTAACCTTTTTAAAAAAGTATAAATGACTGTATCTGAGCGACTCATCATATAATGAGCAATTTATTCCATATTTAGTTATCTACTGGTAAATTATGAACAACGAAAATGAAATTACCCAAAAAATATATATTTGTTCAACCAAAGTAACAAAAGTAACGTGAGTTGGGAGTTGTGAAAGCCACCAGCTTCCAGTATGTTTGTAACATTTCCCTCTAGAAGTTGAGATGTGATGCATACAACTCACTTACTTCCTGCTTAAGATTTATCTTATTGTATAGTCACGCTCTGTGTTTTTTAGACTTTAATTCATCTAAGCTTGTTTAATCATTAAAAAAAATGAAACTTCACATTAACTTTTTGTCGTATTTACACATTTTAGAATCTTCATAATACACTTTTTCAAGTTTTAGAATTCATCTTGTTGTTTAGCCACGTTTTACATTTTTTAAGCTTTGAATTCACCCAAGCATGCTTAGTCATGAAAAAACTTAAAACTCCATAGTTTACGCTAACAACTCTTTACTTACGCTTTCTAGAAACTTGATCATACACAGAGGGTATTTGAACTCAATAAAATATAATGAAGGTGAGAATGTCACAAATTGATAGTTTGGGAACTATTGGTATATATTTTCCTTTGTGTTTTTTGATGTTGTAGAGGTGAGAAAACTACTATGTGTTGGTGCTTGGGTTTGGTCTAACACCAGTTGATGGAGTGTCACTAACTCCTAACTCCTCGTTAGTCCCCACAATGTGTACTGTTGGTTAATCTAACCATGAAATCTAATTACTTAACCATAATAAAATCTAATATTTTAGTACTATGATTTAAAAGTCAACAATTATATTATCTTTGTTCATCCACTTTTTCTACCGATTTGTCGTGTTCATCGAAAATGTTTTTTTTTAAATATTTTGAACATTATTTAAAATATTAATCGAATTATTCTTAAAACATATGAGTACCTATGATTTGAACAAATGTCACAGTGATTGTATACTAACGTTGCAAGTGGGAGGTTTTGGGTTTCAACCACACGTACTCTTTTCCCCTTCCCTCTCTCCCCATTCTGTATAAAAAATAAATAATAAAATAAAATAAAAACAGGTACTCATTATTATTATTATTACTGTTATTTTCAAGCACTCATTAGTTTTAAAGTGTATTATTATTATTATTAGTTCACTACACAGGTCCTCTTGTGCCGAGTTCAAACAGGCTTTCTCTCTTCAAGTTTAGGTTCAGCTAGTTAGGTTCTCTTTGGAAGCTGAGTGGTTGGTTCAAACTTGACAGTTTTCTTGTAAATAGTGTTTTAAAAACTCACATAAGTCTCGCCTAAACGACTCCTATGCTCAAAGCATAGACTTGATGCTTCGCCACACATTGTGTTTTATCAAGTATTCATTGCGTTTTATCACGCATTGATGCGCTTAAGCATCCTTAGGCGTAAAGCTTCACCTTGACTTTTTCCACGCATTACTCTTTTTAAGACATTACTTGTAAGTAGCTTGTTGAGTGGCTCAACTCAGCCACAATTTTTTTGTTCAAGCTTAGGGGTAACTACCCAGATTGCCATATAAAATTGCTAGCAAATGAAACTTATCAAAAAAGAAAAGAAAAGAAAAGAAAAAAGACAAATAGGCTTCAAGTCTAATTTCATACGTGTAGAATATAGGATTGGTTTTGTTCTCAATTTGATGATAAACTAAATAATAACCTAGATAAAATCTATTTGACGGGCTTCAAGTTGAGATATTTTCTCATGTGTAAAACACTATTATAACTAATAAATGTCCCAAATTTATTTTTAAATCTACAATACATTTGTTTTTTTTTTAAATTAAATTCCAAATATAAATCTCCCATCCCAACGTAGCAAAAATATTTGGATGTCCATGTAAATAAAACGAGCAAATAATACACTTACAGTTGTGAATGTAAAAATTAGTCCTAATAAACATCAACAGCCGAGAGAATATCTAAGTCATTATAATACGCTGCTAGCATACCTTTAAAATCTTAGCTAATTATAAACTTAAAATCTTAACATAATATCGAAGCTATGATTAACCACAAGCAAAAAACAACTAACTAGATTAAGACCCAACTAGCTGCGACTCAATCCTTGCTCGATATTAACGTGGCCAAAACTGAAAGAGGCAGATAAATAATCAAACGTTAAAAATTGTAACCATGCAAATCTGCGTCGAAACTTTTGTCATTTTTATCGTCGGCAATTTCTGAATCTCTTTTTGTCGTTTCTAAGACATGCTCTGGTTGGTTGGTGCCATATTTCGATATACATATAATATAACTGAAACAAGCAAGCATGGCAGTGCACGTGTGTGTGCTTATCAAAGAAAATTAAATAACATTTTATTCTTCTTGGATCGTTTGGTACTAGTAATTCAAATATTATATGCATGGGCACACCTTATTCAGTATTTCCTTCTTGTTTTTACTCAATAAAGATGACAAAAAATGACACCAACTTCTAAAATGCATAATGTAAAATGTATGAAAACCATCTCCAAATTATTAGACGTGCCTAGAATTAGATGCAGTAATGAGCGACTAATGCATAATAAAAGGAGTCTATTACGTAACAAGCTGCAAAGATAGCTAAAGCGTTTAACATTTTCAAGTACTAGGTATCTGGTGTCGTTGATGTGATTTAGAATAAGCAGAGTGATGTATTGATATCACGCCACATAGACGTTTGACAGTGTTACGGTTCAGCGGGTTTGATAAACTTTGCATCTAAATGTGTTTAGACACAAGTACGTGCAACCGATGTGGGACAACAGCAGTCTTGTAGTACATGGCAAGGTGCAAGGACATGGAACATAATCATAGGAGCATACTCATAGGATTCTTCTGAAGATGCTGAATTCAATGAATTTAACAAAGTGCCAGAGATTTGAGTTCTGTGAGCTTCCAGAAGAGAACTGATGTGATGACTCACAAGCGGGACAGGAGAAGCAGACATACAGTGACAAATTGATCATGGGAGTTTAAGAATAATAATCATTGACAACCAAACATTTTTCTTTAAATGAAGTATGGCAAACGATCACACCCCCATACTCTCCAGATCGGTACGGACGACAAGTAGAAAACGATGTACGAGTTCAACCATGTGGCTCGCTCGAGGTCGATCTAGAAATGTAGCAATTCAAGGTAGTAATTCAGCATTTAATGCAAACAAGACACATTACCTATGCCGGTGGTGGTTGCAATATTTGGAGGCAAAGTGTGAGTTACAACACACACTAACTGCATGATTAGTTCAAGAGCAATACAGCTATCAAGATAGTGGTTTTTGTTTAAACAAGTAATAATCGGTTAACAAACTCAAACCACTGGACGGATTTGTGTCTATCTCTCGACCTAAACAAATTATGATCATTGAAAACATGTTTGGTACGCTAAATTTAACAGATGAAAACACCGATTGATCCAAATAATAAGAAGTTAAAATGGTTATAACCTTCCTTTGAAGATGAGCCATACCTGAATGTTTTTTCCTCTACACATCTAAGCAGTTTGATCAGCATATAGACTTACTCAAACAAGCTCAAGTTGCTCCCTACTTATTGGATGAGTGAATTCTTGTTATCTAAAAAATATCAGTTGCAAAATTGATAATTCTATATTTCACTGTAAGTAACAATAGTCATTTGATTGATCTACACATTGCCTATAGTCTTTTGGCACGTCATTTCAAAAGACAGATCCTGTAAGTCGAGCAAAAAGTAATCAAAAAACTAATGAATGAATGCCCACTGCCCACAATGCAGAAAGAGGTACTTGTTTGGCCAGATTTGGTTATCAGGCTCCATAGTGGCACCTCATTCTTCAAATGCCCCTAACCCACCCTTGCAACAAGAAACCAAGACACGAGAGCAAATAGCAAAGAATAAACATAATCATTCAAATTCTGGCAGAACGGCTAGCATGCAACAAAAGTAACAACAATCCCCAGTAGGCATTACTGTTAAATAAGCAAACATAGTCTTGCTAGTTCACATTCAATTCATGTTCAATTATAAACTTGTAATTATCTATCCCGATACACATAATTTCTGATAGAGATTGAAAAGCTAACTCAGAAGCAATACATTAGGAATAATCCTCTCGTTCTGGAAAACTTGGCTAGACAGTTCAGCGATACTGCAAAAACCAAATTCGTTGTAATCAATCATCCAATAAAGGAAATAATCTGATCCCGTAGTAGAAAAAGAAAGAGAAATAAAATGAACAGAAAGCTCATTTTATCCGGCAACGAAGATTTTAAGAAATGTTGCATTTGAATCCATACATGTATGCATACGTAGAGATGCAGCTACACATGAATTTGATGTGTACACACATAAATGCATGACTGAAATATTTGCAGATAATTGAGCTAACTACCTTGATGAAGCCAATCTCCTTAGCATTGCTGCGAAAGCATTGTCTGCAGCACATAAGCCCATACTTCCGAATTATACCATGGGGATTCCCACAAACACGGCTGCCAATTAAAGTATTTAACGTATAATCAGTTATGCAGAACTCCCACGCAAAAACACCATGAAGACCAAAAGCAGCATCATGGGCAACGTATTTATTAAGGTACAATAGCTCTTCTTGTTAATTTTAACATAATATGACTTAATATTTCTAACTTTCAGAAATCGGAGGTTTATACTTTTTGAGGATTTATTAAAAATTTAAGAACTTCAATGTTCATTTCCAATTCTGTTGAGAATTCTTTGCACATATACGAAGGAAGTTTAAAGTTACCTGCCATTCTATCTCTTTTACGATTATATTCATAAAAATTAAGCGGAAGCTGATGTGGTGAGCTTTAGAAATCTTTCTCAAAACTTATAGATCTCATGTATTAGAAGTGAAGTTACAAAAGACAATTCTTTCCAAAACAAGTTGCAGGATGAGGAAAGTTGCATGCAAATGGAAAGAACATGGAAATTTTTAAAGGATTACATCTCTGACATACAGCTTCAGCTCATGAGAGGCCTGCGAAAATTATTTCTTAGACGATAGCAGCATCTTCATGCAATAAGACAAAGCAATTAAGAGTATAAAGCTTTGACACCCAAATATTACTCTATGCAATAAGCTTTGAAGACACTTACTTGTCCACTCATATATGAATAAGAATCCTAGTACACTGACAGATCCAAAACTGAAGTAAGAAAACCAGAATATACACAGATACAGTGTCAATAATACACTATAGGACCCAAAGCCAAACACAATAAGCCAGGTTATATCCAGTTCAGTGCGAAAGCTGCCATGGAGCTATGGATGCCCCCCCTTTCCCCTTTTCTTCAACCACAACAAAAAAAAGAAAGGGGGAAAAAAAGAGAACCAAGCCTGACAGGTATCCGCCCTGATTTGGGCAAAACTCAGCCGCCCATGGGTTAGCAGGTTGGGGTCAGGGCAGATTTTTCTGCCCCAAACCGGGGGGGGGGGGGGTAATTTTTAAATT
>CAVNYN010287110.1:31663-62249 GCA_963692815.1 Nyctanthes arbor-tristis
CCACCCACCCCCCCCCCCAAAAAAAAAAAAAAGAAAGGGAAAAAAAAAAGAGAGAGAGAGAGAGAGAGAGAACCAAGCCTGACAGGTATCCGCCCTGATTTGGACAAAACTCAGCCGCCCATGGGTTAGCAGGTTGGGGTCAGGGCAGATTTTTCTGCCCCAACCCCCGGGGGCTGGTAATTTTTAACTTAATTAACAAATAACAAGTGAACAGAAACCATAGAGATGTCAGTTTCGTCCCCCCCCCCCCCCAAAGAGGGAAGAGGCTATGGTGAGTGGAACCAAAAAACAAATGTGGATTTGAAATGAAGAGAAGGAAGACACGATATGAAATGAGCAGAAGGGTAGTTTAAGCTAAAAACAATAGTGTTTCTCTGATTTAAGCTAAAAAGTCTTGTACTATTGTTGAAGTTTCTCTGATTTGAAATGAGCAGAAGGAATACATGAATTAATTAAAATTAATTTAAGCTAAAAACACTCTTATACAGCCCCTTAAGGGTAGTTTTCATACCCCGGATTAGAGTGCATAAAAATTTTAATAGAAACTTTAGTATTAAGAGATTAGTAAGGGTAATATTATTAAGTTCTAATTCAAAACAACATCATAATCATATATACAAATATTTCACTGTACCTTATCTGGGCTAAGTCAATTAGATTAGACTGCATTATGTTGATAAGGAAATCGATAAATATTAACCCTCAATATCATCTACTTCCCGTAATCATTTAATTTTATACTATGTTTCTATTCAATCTAAGCCGACATACCAATCATAGCCACACTGTATAGGTGTCACAAAAGCAGAGAAACTTCAACAATAGTACAAGACTTTGTGTCATTGAGAGTTCAGATTTCAAATAAACAACTATAAGGACATTATAAATTTCCTCAGACTCTTAAGTAGTTTTCCAACTTCAAACTAAGCATCAGGAATCAAAAAAGTAAACAAAAGACGAGCTCCACAACAGCGAACATCAACATCAACCGAATAGTAAACTGATTTGTCCCTAATCCTTTGGAGAAAGCGAATTAGTGCAATTTTCATACCACCCAAGCACCTCAAATTCAACAAGGCAGTAATAAACAAAAAATTAAAAAAACAATTGAGGGTGATCAATAACGAGGTTATCATACCAAGTGCGAGAGCCAGGGCCGTAAGTCTTGGGGTGAGAATTCCAGATGTTAGAGTGCCCCATCTTCTTTTTTTGAGCGATGAGCTGCTAGGGTTTGCAAAAACGCCTTAACGCTGTAGATTTCCTCGCAGATTGGGAAAATGCAGGTACTGTGATTTTTCAAAAATAACCCACCCGGGCTAACCGAGGATTGGCTGTAGATAAGCTTAAGCCCAATTTGAGAATGGGCCATGTACATTCTGCTGCAGACGGCTACACATCTTCTCAAAATGGATAATTGTACCACGTATCACTAAACTTTTATTGTTATTACAATTAGATTACTAAACGTTTATTATCAATAATCAGAGTACTGAATTTCTAATTGTACCTTTAATTTTTAATTTTTGGACTATAAGAATTTGTCCTAATAGTAAAGACATTCTTTTACCATATTATAATCTAAGTTTGAGTTACCATCTCTACCCTTACAATTATCACACTGTACTTAAAAAAAAAATCAATAAACTTTTATTTAACATAAACTAGGTTAATCAAGTTCAAATATTAGCAACTTAATTACTAAACTTTATTTATTAGCGATTAAGTCACATTTGTAGGGATGTCAGAAAAAACTTGTTCCGCACCAAGCCCGATAAATATCTACCCCAAAATGATAAGGATTTCTTATTATCTGTGGATCGTGGGGCAAAAATGGATTAGATTTTCTAATCCGTGAAGTTCACAGATAGGTTGAGGTCAATCTGCCTCAATTCGCCCCGCAATAAAAACAAAATAAAAAAGAATTGAAAAGTCAAAAACATAATAGGTCATGGTTCGAATTACGACACAGTGGTTAAGTTCTTAAGTTTCAGATCGGAAGTTCAAAAAAATAAAATAAAATAAAATACGTCACATAACATGTCATTAAAGAGACTTGACCCAAGTATCCAACCCAAAATTCATGTGTTTGAAACAGATTTTTTTGAGAATCAATTATTCTCGATTTTTGTATCAATTTATTCTAGACCACACATTCTTAAAAATCATTTTCACAATTCCTCAAACTGTTTTTTAACCACACATTCTCCTAAAAAATTCACTTCTCACAAAATCAACTCTAACAAAATCTACTTCATAAACACAATTGCTAACCAGTTTTCAAACTCATGATGCATAAACCACAAACCCTACATCTACTCAAAGGGCATAAATTCACTAAATCACTAACCTATTTCCTTTCCCTTTGTGTATATTAAATATTGTTAAAGTATTAATTTTTCTTTTACAATTGTACAAATTTTCTATTAATGCTTTCGGTGATTATTAGTGATAATAATATCTATTTGCGTTAACAATATATATTATGTAATAATACGAAGAATTTATTATGTTTGGGTTTATTTTTGTACCTAATTCGCAAAAATGAATCATTCTACTAAGTTGACATGCTGGAGAACAATGGTTTAAGGTTCGTTTAAAATTATTAGGTTAAAAACTAGTATTTCACCCCTATGTTGCACACGAAAATATAATTTAAAAGTGTTTAAAAAAATCTAGTATCACAAATAATATAAGAGAAAATATCGTAGCAAGTTATTACCATATGATAAATTTAAATAAATACCCATGTACAATTGAATTTGTAGAAGTATGGTTAAATTAGACAAAACAAATTCAAAACGTCAAATTGAATAAATATTTGAAATTAATTTACATGGAAAACTCTTGTTTTTTAGGAATGAGAAAAAAAATAAATTATTGCATCACACGGTGTTCCCTAATACTTAATTCTCAATAGAGTATTATAAAGAAGAAAAAATATTAATCGAAACAAATCTTTGAAATTAAAACAAAAGTCATAAATAATGGATACAAAGTATTGATAAACATATTAGCATATAAGGGTTGATCAACGTTATGTAATTAATCTCAATACATTTTAGTCTAATAGTCGAAACGGTTAACATTCCAAAAATATAATCGTCACCAACCAAATTTTGAAAAGCATAGTCCATAAGGTAAAATTGTTGCATATTTTTAGATAGAGGTTTCAACTTTCCAAATACTTTAAAACTGCTTTTGGATCGTACATCAATTTTAGTAAAAAAGATTATCAAACACTAAATTGATTATTCTTACAACAATTGTTTTATCCAACACAGCAGTAGCTGCTTATTGAAGAAACTCCCACAATACCAAACAAAGCCATAATCTAGGTGAATAATAATAATTGTAAAATGACAATCACGTGAAAGCTTTATACAAAAAATGATTCACATAGAAAGATATGTTGACCAACTTTCTTCTTTTAATTTACAGTAGAAGATAGAATTGATTTAGTAGAGAATCAAATCAAGGATTCAGATCTTTTCAATGAACCGGAGAGAAAATTATATGCCCAATAGTTGGAAGAAATAGGGAAGAGACAACGGTATAATTCATTTTAGGCAATATCCAATCAACAACTACTAAAAAGAGTTTAGGGTGTTATCCACAAACATCATTAGAGGAAGAGGACTTCTTTAGCAAATAATTTAGGAATGAAAAAATATTGACCAACTTTCTTCTTTTAATATAGATAGAAAGATAGATTTCTGACTATAAGAATAGAAAGGAGGAGGACAAGGAGATCATTGTGAAGAAGATGATGATGGGGAAGGTGAAGAAGGGTGGAGGTGGATAAATTCACAGATGTATATGAGTGCATTTTGGATTTATAAGGAGAGAAAAAACTCTATTATGGTCGGTAATTAGATTATTTGAATTCTCAAAGTTTTTTCCCCAATTCTCCTCTCCATTAATAGGACGTGTCATTTAGCATATGGGGTTTATTTTCTCGTTGAAGTTTAATTCAGGGATGACATAGTAATATTAGAGTCCTGCTATTTGTAAGTAATCATTCAGGCAATCATTTACAAAATAAGGTAAATTTACCTTCTTACGATGAAATTAACTTTTTTCTAATTATATAATACACAAGTTAAGATTGTAAATTTACCCCTATTTTGTAAAATATTACTTGAATGATTACATACAAATAATATTATCCCTAATATTATATTAATGGACTGTTATAATCAAATAAAAATTCATGAACTAATCGCTAGCAATTGAAATTTGAATAATGCTAATTGCTGTGTATCCACACACCTCGTATCTCCCTTGTATCCACTAAATTGTATGAGCTATATACTAGATTTTCACATGTACCTTGCATGGCAAAAATGCGTATCAAATTATTTTAAAAAATAAATAATATGAAATTTTATAAGTTTTTTTTTAATGGTGAAATTTTATAAAGTTACGTTACCCAATAAATAATAATTAATTTTTAATATGAAATTTGTTACCGTTAACACAAATGAATATTTTTTTTTTCAACTAATTTAGATAAATGATATGGTATAAAACAATCGTTAGTTGGAAAGTGTTACCCGTGTAATGCACGGGAAGAATGTTTTACAATAATATATAAGAATGTGAAAAATTAATTGCAAACAAAATTACAAAAGTAGGACATATAAAGAATATGTAATGTAATGAAATGATTTGAGATGCTTGTTAGTTAGCCATTGTTATGACTTTCCTCTGTATGACCAGAGAATCCCTTTCTAAAACTTCTCACCCATTATAGCATGTATATATGCATGTCAAATGTATTTGAAATACACATAGCGTGCATGAAATATACACCATATAATGTGAGAGGTTTTCTAACAAAACTGTAAGGTTTTTGAAAAGTTTCCTAATTCAGGTAATCTTTTACAAAATAGGGTAAATTCACCGTCTTATTCTTAAATTATTTTTCCTCAATTACACAATACACTAAGATAAGTTTGTAAATTTACCCATTTTTGTAAAAGATTACTTAAATAGTATTTCCCGTTATCATTGTTTTGATGCGTTTTCTATACTTATATTTCTAGTAAAGAAATCTTTAGCTGCAATATATTAGTAAATATTTTTTTTATTGTGGTATTTTCAATAGTTATATATTTCATTGCTTTATTTGAATAAAAAATACAAAAGACGTGATAAAAAAATATTGTGAATTGTCTATGTCAACTGATTCATCTTGCAAATATTTTAGATTATATAAACTCGTATAAATATTATTAAAATCATAGTAAGCTGAGAAGTAAAAAAATATATATAAATATATTGGGAGGGAGGAGAGAGAGAACTTTGGTAAGATAAGATAGTAGGAAAAGTTGGGAGAGATTTAGATCAGTTTGTCTGAGAGACAGAGACAGAGTCTTATGTGAGGTTTGAAACTCATTTGCAGTTTGGCAAATTTGTAAAAATAAAAAATGGTTAATTTCACATTTCGTCCCCAACATTAAGGTTAATATTGGTTGAGATTCTAACCCCCTTTTCTTTAACCTACTAGATCCTCAACTTTTTATAAATTCGCACGAAAAGTCTTTTTTAAAGTATTCTGTCAATATTACCGTTAACTTTCCATTAAAATTACCATTATACCCTTCAACTTTTTAATTTTAAAAATAAGATGTTTTAAAATATTAAAAATAATAAAATAAAAAAGGAAAACACCCCTCCCACCTTCTCCCATCCCAAGAATGGCTACCGGAAATGATAGTATTCCAGTAGTCAGCTAACACTGCTGGCATTCATGATAGTACTTTCATTGCTGGAAACAAATTAGAGGGATTCATCCACTCTTTCAGACGTGTGCTCTTCCGATCTGTCCGTTAGACACTATTTATAGAGTCCAAACTGTGATGTAGCAAGTGTCAATTGGATATATTAAAAGATGATTACCCTAGTCCCCCTATGTGTCCAATGGATATTTGCCACATCACAGTTCAGACTCTAAGAGACACCGTAGAAGAATTGCCTTTTTTACCGCAGGAATGTTGTCATTTCCGTCAGCTATTCTTAGGATGGGAGGCCTGGGTGTTTTCTTTAAAAAAATATATATTATTTTTGATATTTTTAAATATTTTGTTTTTAAAATTAAAAAGTTAAAGAGTATAACGGTACTTTTATTGAAAAGACGAAATCCATAAAAAATGACTTTTTATGTGAATTTATGAAAGGTCGGGGACTCAGTATGTTAAAAAAGGTTAAAGACCCAACTAATACTAAACTCAAAAGTTAGGGGACGAAATGTGTAATTAACTCTAAAAAGGAAATACGGGATGGACATGAGAGACGAGGGGTGTTTGTTTAATATGATCATTGAAATTTTATGATCTAATTGAAAGTGAAGTGAAAATTCAGTCACTTCACCTACAAATTAGAATTCCTTTCCTTGAAAAGGTATGAGCGGCATCAATGAAGATGAAGCAATTCCGGAACATCGAGCAGAAAAATGGCCGATGGAGCTTCGTCCTCGTCTGTTACTTTGATCAATGAAGTTGATAACGAAGAGCTGTTATACGGGTCGGAATCGGGATGGGTCGAGGCCAGAACCCACTGTGATCACCTTGCTTCTTTGTCACAAGATCTCTCGCACATTCCAACTCCAGACACCCCCTGCAACAGGTACCCCCCCGTAAACCCTAGACACTCGGCTTGTATTTGCTCTTCTTCCATTAAAGTAGCATCAAGTTAATTGAATGTTTTCTTGAAGAATACAAGAGATCCCAGTATTGCTAATATTTAATTGAAGTATCAAATTGAGAGTTTCGAATTTCATGATCTGAGTTACTTATTGGAGGAGAACTAAACAATTTTCAGGTAATTGTATCCTGTAGTGTTTTAACAGCAGCCCAATACGACTGGGCAAAATGATTCACCTTCTATCTCCTAATTTATTGAGAGATCAGGTCTGAAATGGTTTCAGTTAATTTCCTCCCACTGGTTATTACGGGTTTTAAATTAGAGATTTAATGAGGTTGTTTCTGATGCATGGAAACCTTTGACATTTGTTAAGCCTCTGTCCTGAACTATAATGTTCCCCAATACCCATTGGCTTGAATGAAATCCTCCAAATTCAAGTGAAGACACTGGACACATATGTTGACAAGCTGAAAAACTTATATTGGCATTTGACATCATCCTCAGTTTACCCCACCTTTTCAATTGTTGACAGTATCGACTGTCATCCATTAAGTTTTCTTTGGTTGTAGAAGTAAGCTAAATTATGAAATTTTCTGTAATGCTTTACTTCTAATCTTCTATGGTAGAGAATTCAAAACTCTCTCCTGAATGAGCTTAAAAACCTAATTTATCTCCTTTTTTTTTTTTTAAATGAATTCAAACACCAGAATCTAATTATTTTTTGGTAACGTTCTTCAATATTTGGAACACTAGATAAGAGAATCTGAAGCTTCTTTCTGATTTAAGTTCCTCCATGTATTCCAAATCTTCGGGTTATGTCTCTCTCCCTCTTTGGGGTTTCTTTTAGGGAAGGGATGGGGGTGTTTAGTGGTAGTAGCTACCTGCACATTTCAAGAATTGTGGAGATTTAATGGGGGTGTTTGCAAACTCATTGTAATGAGTTTTAATGAGAAATAAGAGAGATAAGAGAGATATTGAGTAGGGTTGAATGGTGGATATTTGTGCAGTGCATGTGGGTCCCATGAAATATGTGGATGTGATTAGTTTGACCAATTTTATTTAAAAATATAATTGATTTGCAAATATGGGCAAGGAAATCCTGTAATCACTAAGCACAATGCCATACTATTTTTTGCTACTTTTGTGCTTTACTTGACATCATTCTTGTAGAAGAAACATGTTTTCTAACGGTGACAATGTCTTGAAGGTGCCAACATCCCGATGAAAACTGGTTATGCTTGTGCTGCAAAGATGTCCTCTGCAGTCGTTTTGTGAACAAGCACATGCTGGAGCATTATCAACAGAGAGATCATAGTCTTGCATTAAGCTATAGGTTTTTACAATTTTCCCCCTTTTCGCCTATTTGCTAGAACAGAATTATGTTTTTCATTTCTTGTTTCTTTTTCATTCTCTTCATTAATCAGTCTGCTTCTTGCACTTGGAACAGTGATTTATCAGTGTGGTGTTTCTTATGTGATGCTTATCTTGATGCTCAAGTGATATTGCCCTTACGCCCTGCTTATGAAATTGCATACATACTGAAATTTGGTGAAGCTCCACCACTTAGGGCAATTGAGGATTTACAGTTGGGAGACGGTAAAGGAAAGGACTACTCTTCAAAGGTTTAACCATCTGTTTTTTTGTAATTTTTATGGTTCAACTTTTGAATGGTTCTGATCACGTGAATCTTTAGTATTTTATCAAAAAGGAACTGAAATTTCACATATCGATATTAAATTTAAGTACAGGCAGAATTAAGCAAAGCAGAATTTAATTTGGCAACTACATGTTAAATTTTTTGAATTGGTCCAACATAATTTGACAAGCTGTATGGTCGAGGTTGATTAGTGGTGAGAAATTTTGTGCGGCTGATTTTCACATGTAAACAATTCTATGCCCCCAAGCCATACCCCACACCCAAAACACCAAAGAAAGGCTATTGATCCAGGTCAAAATAACATTGAAATCACCCTTTGCCACTGTGTTTCCTAGGCCTGGGTATCGGGTCTGTGGGTCGGGTTAGGCCTAAACTCGAAACCGACGCGATAAGAAGTTGGTTTACCGAAATGCAACAAGAGACTGGCCCGATGGGCTGGCCAACCTGATCTAAACCGGCCCGTTATGGGTTGGGTCAGGTTCCGGTTTTTTAGGCTCTTCTTTTTTTTTTTTTAGATCTGGCCCAAATTGAAGGCCCAAAAGGAAAGAACAAATGGAACGTTTGAAAGCCCAAATAGAAGGATGTCAAGAACAAAAGAAAAAAAAACCCTAAAGTCTTCTGCTCCATTCTCACTCCCTCTCTCTCTCTCTCTCTCTCTCTCTTTCTCGGTTCTCTCTCAACACGGAGGCGGCAACGGTCAGCGATGGCGGAATTCTGAATTCTCTCAACATCCCTCAACATTTACACTCCCTCAAGGGCCTTAACATTTACATTTTCAGCGGTTCTCTCAACATTTACACACACACTCCCTCCCTCTCTCTCTCTCTCTCTCTCTCTCCCCTCTCGATTCTGAATTCTAATACTGATTTGGAGGGGAGAAATCAACCAACAGCCCTTTGGGATGGCGGCGGAGCAACAGCGGCGACGGACATGGCGTTGGCAGCACAGCAGCGAGGGAAGGGAAATTGGATTTTGTGATTTGTATTTAGTTGAAATGTAGGGCTAACTACTTAGTGGTTGAAGAAGGAGTGAATGGCTCGGGTTTTTTGATTTGTATTTGGCTATGCCATATGCATATATAATACCGGTTTGTGTTTGAACTTTGAATACATAGGCTTTGTCATCTTTCCTCAAGATTCACACGTTTTTTTGACTTAAAAAGTTAAAAAATAAAAAATAAAAAATAAAAAAAAAGGAAATCGGTTCAAACCGACTCGGTTTAACCGGTTGACCGACTCAGTTCATAACCGGTTCGGTTTTCATCGGGTTAGACCAGGTTGGCCGATCTAACCCATAAACCGAACCGGTTTGAGTCGGTTTTGAGAATTCAAAACCAACCACCGAACCGCCTGTTACAAAAACCGATCCAAACCGTCCTGAACCGAGTCGGGTCAGTCTGGTTTTCCGGCTTGTTGGGTAATATTTTTGAGTTGTTAGTTAACAACTTTGAGCCCGTTTGATATAGTTTATTTTTTCCATTTATAAATTCACTTATTATTAATTTGGCAATTACTCAATAATCACCACAAATTTTAAACTTTAATTAAATCTCTACTACTCATTTTCACTCTTTATAAATTCTATTTATAAATTGACTTTATAAATCTAACCAAACGAGCTCGAATTCATTAGCAACTTGATTTAATACCACTAACGTAGATGCTCTTAAGCAAAATGGCTAAAATAGAAAAATACCTGTAAAATTAAATGTCCCAGTAACATTACCTTCTATTTCTTAATCTGTGTAAAAATACTTACTGTTTTATTTTTGTGAGGTAGGGGGAGTACAAAAAGCCGTATCGTTTGGTACTAGTTTGTTCCTTCTTGTATTATACCTTGATTTTATTGACACCTATCACTCTCTCCACCATTGGGTATAGGTTTCTCACTGGTACATGTTTCCTTGTATTCATTTACAGAATTTGCAACTCAAATTAATATCCATATTATGGCACTATTTGGATTACGCCTTGTGGCGTCATTCGTTGATGTGGAGGCAGGTCAACTGACACCTACTCATAGGGAGCCAGTTATTAAATGAAAATTTTCATTTAATATATACAGGTTGCTCTGCTTTTTCAATATGGAACAATTCAACTTATTATCTACTTGACTTCCAACAGAGAATCTTCGATCCCAAAGACTTCTAGTATTATTAATTGGTAATACTTTGTTCCTTTTTGTATCAATTGTATTAAGATGTTCCTGTGAATATATTTTTAAAATCTGCATCCCAGATAATATATATAGACATAGTAAACCTGCTGCGGTTTCAAAGAATGGAAAGCTTCAACTTATTATCTACTTTGCTTCCAAGAATGAATCTTCAAATACAAAGCTTTCATCCATTACAACATAATAACTACACCATCTGTGGAATGTTTGATTATAAAAATTGACAACTAATATTCAGGGAGGAGTAGGAATGGGATCTAAGTTCTTGTTCACTACAGTCTCTATTAGCATCTAGTATTGTGTACAAGAAATAAGATGATAAATCTTCACAAAAAAATAAAATAAAAGGAAAAAAAGGGGAAGAAAATTTGATTTGGATAATAGTGTTTATATTACTATTCCAGCTCTTGATCGTTGATCCATTTTGTAGCCACCCATTTCTCTCCTTTGATAACGGGGCAACTTCCATGAAGTGATGTCTGCAAGAACATTGTTGTTTAACATCATTGTACTGGTATTTAGTATTTATCTTGCACTTCACTGTCCTACGAGAAATTCTGTTTTTAACTTTTGAGGACAAAATTTAAATCAATAACTTCAATTCTATAACAACTTAAATATTTTGATGGAACCAAAACACGAAAACATCTTGATCTGAAGTCTCACTACCATAGTAACTTCAGTTCAATGCATCACAGGTCTCTCTCTCTCTCTCTCTCTCTCTCTCTCTCTCTCTCTCTCTATGTTTAACGCTTCTAGAATTGAATAGAAACATTATAGAGCACCAAGAAGCAAAAGAAAAATTTAGTAAGTTTGATTACCTTATCGATTGTTCCATTTGGAAACAATGAGTAGAAGAGAAGTCCATCTCCTCGGCGTGGCTTCACTCTCAATCCTATACAACTCCTGTAGTTGTATCGCACCCCCATGCTTGCACCATTCTGCAAATCATGATGTTAGATATCTGTCTGTATCATCAAAACTTCCAATAATTGCGTCTGTTCTTCATATTCTACTTTCAGGGCGTCGATAGACGAAGGTCCAATAATCTTACCTCGAATGGGAACATGGTTTCTCCACCTTCCTCAACTTCAGACAAGTACAATAGGAACGAAGCAATCTGCAAAAGCAAGAAAATCCGGATTGATACGATCCAGGTTCTCTCTGCATTCCCATCTAGTTATTCAACAGGAATTAATTATGACGAAAACAAAATAAATACATGCTTCACATACCCTTTGGGAGCTTTGCACACCATACTCCTCTGGCTTAAATGCATCATAATGAGCTGCATATCTCTGTCCAATCTCATACCGCAGAATATTGAAAGCCTGCAACACGGTGATAAGCCGGATTACTCAAGACAATCTCAGAAATTACCTGTAATAAAAAAATTAAGATTTTCAACTTCGCATGTGAAGCAAATCAAAGATGAAAATGTGATATTCGCAATACATTAACTAAATCGACAACAAATTATTCTCAGGCGTGATGAATATACTTTTTCTGTGGTAGAAGTTTCTTTACTTAGAAGCTGAATTAAACTCTGGAGAGTTGAAAATAAAACTAGATTAATACACAGACTCAACTTGAATTTCTCTACATTTTTCTTCAGAAAAAAGAATCTTCTTAAACATCAAGATTGGCTCAAAGTGCCCAAACAGATTAGAATAATGAACAAGGAATGGCTTGGAATCCGAAAAAGTTTTTTACCTCCCCATGGCTTTCCGGTATCATTGTGGCTCGAGCAATTTTCTTTTCAATAGAATCCAAGACTCCTGTATCATCCTCTGATGCACTGATAAATGTACCTGAACTGTCAGGCAGAGTTAAAGATAAAACATAAGTGAAAGACAACTAAAAGCAGATTTATTTATTATCATCATGACTTAGTGTATAAAGTAAAATCCTAATTCAATCTCTTAAATATATGACCGCAGTTGCCATTGCACAGTATTACAAATCAAAATAAGGTCCAATTAGTTTCTTCATGTTCTTGGTCATTGCTAAATGTGGGAGATCCAATATCTGGTAGAATTTCAGAACCAGCAAAGAGGAAACCATTTAAAATTCACTTTTTCCTCTCTAGAAATTTGAACCTTGTAGATGTCCCTGAAGCAAATTCCAAGTGAATAAGGTGCAAGCGGGATACAAGTTTTATTAGAATGCCAATTATTTCCCAATCCTCTCTCGGTGAACAGCGAAGCTATAAGCATTGCATCCATGAACTGAGTTCAACCTCAGCCCAGTAACAATGCTAGCGACATGATTATCACTTGTAGGTCAGATGGGAAATGTTATTTCCTTTCTTTGATTGTATCTTTTTATAAGGGTATGGTGAGATGCTGCTAAATGGTTGTATCTCATCAATTTCGATGGTAATATAAAAGAGATCAAATTGTAGAACTGCAAAAATTGGATGCTATATTATCAGTTCTCGCATCAACTATTGCCTGATTCCAAGGTAGAAGTGACAGTGGACCATCGAACAGCCGAACCTACTTATGGAACTCACTAACCTGATTTCCAGGAAAACATAAAAAAAGATGTGAATGGAGAGATCCTCTTGTCAATTGTCAGCCAAGAATGAAGAGATCATTCTTTTCCTATTGATCTTACCCCTTTCCTTTATTCATGTCGATCACACATAAAGGATAAGTAAAATCAACATTTTCAATCATAAACGAAGATAGAATGAGTTTAAATTGAACAGATGTTCAAGATAACTGTATAATCCAGATTGTTGCAAATGAATTTTCATTTCTAGGCTGCATATTATGCCCTCACAACTCCATGAACTCTCCAATCCCCACTAGTACGAAATAAATTCATCTCGATTTAGGAGCTTCTACTTACATGGACAACACATTGCTCATTGCTGAAACTGCATAGCATCCTTTTTCCAAAGGATAGCAAGTAGGGAAATTGAAGCTTAAAGTGACAAAAGAAATGATACAATATTTTCTTCCTTTTCAATACGCAGAGTTGGAAGTGAACCAGCATGAATGATGTAGTTTCTCTGTGTTACATGATCCATCAATCTGTGCAACCTTGTTTGTTTATTTGGAAGTATCAAACATTAGATCATCATAATTTGCTATAACAGGAAGAAGCCCATCAAACCTTGTCCTAATGCCCTTTGTCGTCTCTGCAGTTTCTCCCTTTCGTAAAGCAAGGAGTGATGGTTTAAGGTTAGACTTAGCAAGATCAATTATGCTTTGACATTGTTCAGCTGTTGCAAAATTAGGAAAATACAGAGCCCGTGGACGCCAGCTCAAGATCTGCATCAATATATAACAGACACAACATCTTCATATTCTACCAAACTATCAGAAAATAAATCTCCTACCCAAATGCATCCAGTCCTAGTTAATTCAGTGTAATGCTGTCTAGTCAATTTTCAATCCGATAATTATTGGAAAGTTATCATTATGCCAAAAGTTCAGTGAAATGAAATCGAACCTGAAATGGGATCGAACTGATAGAAGAATCTCCACTTTCACCGTGCGGCAATGAATCAACCCCTTCTTCCTCGAACTTTTGGAGAAATTTATGGCGAGATCCGTTCCTGTTGATATACTGCAACAAAATCCATGCAATGTAAATGAATCATAAACAAAACCCACATGAAATAATATATATCGGCTCTAAATTTGAAGAGAAAAAACCCACCCTAGAGAAGACGATGCATCCAAGTAGAAAAACGAGAAAGAAACAGAAGGAAAGGAAGACGATGACAGGCAATCTTGTCTTGGGCTTGATACCCAGAACTCTACTGTTCCCTTTAATTTTCATGATTGATCTTTGAGCATGGATTAGCTAGATTTTGCGATATATGTGTGGAACCAAATCGCTACTTTGATTTTGGGAAAACTTGGAAGATGAGATTGTGGGTATGGAAGGTGACAACCCGATAATGGCGGGAGGATATTCTTCTGTTGGACGTCAACCCTTGACACAGATTTTTTTTCCCCGACAGTTTTGTGAGAAAAATTCTAATGACGGTTCACCTCTCTTTTATAGAATAGTAAAATACCACATGGCCCTTTGTTATTGGGGAATCAAAGGACTCACACCTTGATTCCTCAATAACATGAGGTTATGTGACACTTTACTACTCTATAAGGGCGATGTTAGCTCTCCTTAAAATGACTGAGTTTTCCCACCTTAACCAACTCATTTTTTCTCTTTCTATTTCAAATTTGAATTTAGACAAATAAATCACATCAATATATCTTATAGGACACAAATCTCCAAATCTCTATCATTCAACCTCACTTATTTTCTCTTTTATTTCAGAAAAAAAGAGAAACAATTTCAACTATTTCCACTTTCCTTTTTGGGATGTTCTAAATATATCGTCACACTTCTATATTAAAAGAGAAATTCTTGGAGATATGAAAAGGGGACTTTCTTAGGTAACATTCTTATGTGGCATATTTGTATTTGATGATGAAAAACTAGCCACGTAATCATCACCCAATAAATGTGTGCCACATGAGAATGTCACCTAATAATATTCTCTTTTCATGTCCCATAGAATTGCTCATATTAAAAAATTCAATTTGCATTACTTTATAAATCTATACATATTTAATACTTTAATTATAACTATCAATTTTGAATTCTATCCATTAAATAGGGACAAATTAGGAATAAGAATAACAAAATATGTCTTTCCAACGTATTTCTTAATCTATATGAAAAATAAAATGGAACCAAATAATCGGAACGTAGAGAGTAATTTGCTGACAGGCGTGAGTTACTACTTAAATTAAATTATAATAATTGAGTAAATTCAACTATTGATCACTAAACTTTACCTAACATTTCGATATCATTGAACTATAAAATATAATTCATTACTCGCTCATCTTTACATATTATCATCCGCCCATCAGCACACTCTTCTCGGTCTAGTAAAACTAAAATTAATCAGTAAAACTTGTTTTATTGAAATAAAATTAATTAAAATAAACACATTTTCTCATTTCGTGAAGCCTAAGCAGTGTCTTGACATGTCTTATGAATTATGATCGAGTCCTGGCATGCCTTAGCAGCCTGTCACCCAATGGGGCCAGGGACGGATTTACTTGGAAACTAAACTAGGGCAGCTCAAATCCCTTCCTTGTATTTGTTAATCCATCAACTTTAATTTAATTAATTAATCTCTCGCTATGTATATGTATGATGGAATAATCCCATCATAGATCTGGCAGGACATCATTACTGGGATTAACCCAATTTCAATTCCCACAAGTCTACAATCCATGAGCCCAAATCAACCTACAAAAAATCCAACACAAACAATCCAACTTCTAGTACACGAATCTTCAATAAAATTTCAGAAAAGATTGAAATCATTGAATGATACTGTCAATCAGCAGGAGAGTTTGTTATACTTTTTGTATGGGAAATTTATTATTATTTATTCTTTCTACTCCTAACTTTATTTACAGTGATATTCTTCAGTTAACTCATTGTATTTTTCATGGTATTTTGTTCGGTACTCTATTATATTCATTTCTAAATTATCTTGTGTTTGTTCTACACCTTTTACCCCCTTAATTCTATTTGTACTAGTGAAATTGAGAAATCACATTCCCAAAGGTTCACGGTAAGAGAAAAAGTTTTGGCATTGTCCCCGAATTCCCTGAGAAGGAGTTGCCTCTGTTCAACTTTCCATACACTCTGCTAAGTTCTATATAAAATCCTGAATCCGCCCCTATATGGGCCTTTAGCAATCTCTAGAGCAGATGTCGCCACAAGCCCGTAAGGGAAAAGTTATAATTGAATAGTTTATTGGAAAAGTAAATGCAAAGAAATTTATGTTCTGTTGAGTAGAGTACTTGATTTTGGTTCATTTGTCCTTTTATGAGCTTGATCGGGTAACTTACTCCTAGAGTAACGGCCTTACTTCAAAGTCTTCCACTTCCAAGTTGTGCACATCACATTCAAGCCTCCTGTGATGGCCAAATTGGCGTAAATACGTGGCTCTTCGCAACTAACCCTTTTCGTCTTGATATAAAGGGCTGTGCAGATCTCTTCATTATCGCCCTTAAGTTTAAACATAGTGGATGTCTCTTGCCCAGGCCTCGTAATTGGATCCCTTATAATGACATAGTTAGAAGATGGTTAAAAGGGTATTTGAAATTTGACGATCTTAAAACAAAACAATAATTTTCCTTTTTAAGTTTTCAAATGGTAAAAGGTAGAATTTTTTTGAAAACGGAGGTGGTTGGAGTCCGGGGTGGCCACCCTAGCTCTGCCACGGGTCCCTTGCTTGTTTTATTCTCTTGGGCCTACCCTTTTATGCTCTTCACAGCCTCCTAATTGGGCTACCTTGCGATTATACTAACCCGATGCTTTGCCCGTCGTAAAACCGACTGTCTAATACAAAATTTTCAGTGTCAACGTAATAAATCAAAAGTTCTTTCTCAACTTTTCAAGAAAAATAAAAAAAGTTCTTTCTCAAAGTAAACTTAGTCCTCAAGTAAGGGACAAAACTGTGGAATTTTTCTATGTAAACCACGTGTGTACATGACTGTCACATGAATGTCAAATGGTATTATTGAGTGCCCATGTGCACAGTGGCACACATGTGATGTCTATGCAGCTGCCGCCTATGTATTACGTGGTGCCACGTGGTCTTTATAGAAAAATTACGAAAGTGCGAATACTGAGTAGTGAGCATCACAATCACACGTAAGAATAACTTATTTTGGGTGATTAACGGGAAAGAATACAAAGATTAATCGGTGAATAAGTGCCCTTAATTTTAGTAAACCAAAATCTTGTTCTCTTTTCTTTGGAATATTACTTATTCAACTTTTCTTAACCACAGGTTAAAAGAACCTTTCAATTATCGAACAAACATTGCTCGGATTTTGTTTCTTTGAAAATTTTCATCATCGTCCAATAAGTAGGAAAAGAACTTATTCTTCATAAGTATGAAAGTTGACTTATAATTAATTACAATTCTAATCACTCTGTAGCTAGCTAGCATGAACAATAAAGGTATATATAAAGGGTCTTGCAGCTTTTTCTTGAAACTACTTTTAAGTTGAAATGGCGAGAGCTTGGAATTTGAAGGCCAAGTCATTGTTGCCCGTGAGGTAAGATGGAGTACAAATTTTGTACTTATAATTTAAAGTAGTAAGTTTCTTATAGAGGTAATATCAAGTTGAACGTGTTACAATGGCTCAACAGAACTGCCCATTTGTGAGTTTACGAAGGCTAACTTGTATAATGCCAAGGTTTCAAAGTCACATTACCTAGGCAAGCCGACCATTTTGGTACCACTAATCAAGCACGAACCATGGTAGCAAGGTAGTTGTTTATATCGATCCATTTTCTTGTGCAGGCTTGTCGAATTTAAACCCGAGGGACAACGTATGAGCAAGCTCGTAGGGTCGAGTAATAATACAAGCAGACCTCAAGAATTGGGGAAGGGAGAGGAGAAGGCACAACCTGAGCGCTATCAATCACTTTGTTGGTTGCCTCATCCACGGACGGGGATATACTTTCCGAAAGGGCAGGAAAGAGTCATGGAAGACATCCCGACCCATGCCGCGTCTTTTGATCGGACTTACTGGCTGAGGAACTATGAGGGAGTAGACAGACCGGATCCACCTTATGAGATTTGCAGCAATGAACGTTGAGTCTAAAGTATATGAATTAGCTAGCTAAATAATTGTCTATAACATATATATACACCCTATGTAATATATCATACTAATCATATCATTAGCAATCATCAAACTCTTATCAACAATCAATTTGAGTTCAGCCTCTATAATTGCCAAGGTTTTAAGACATGTAAAGTGTGGAAAATCGTCGAAGTCAAGCATCGAAGCCAAGCATTGAGCCTTAGAGTGCATAGGAATACCAATACGTGATAAAAACGCAATAAATTTGTAATAAAGCATAAAGCGTGATGAAGTGTGAAGGCCAAGCCTCAAATATAAACGCCGCTTAGGCATCGGTTGGTCAAACTTTTTAGAATCGTGCGATTGTGTGTTACTGTGGTCTCCCCAACTATGGAGTTCATTTTCTTCATTTTTTTAATACAATTTACTACTTAGTTTACCGGTGATTTGATTGCTCGGTAATGTTCAAGTATTTCCTGGATGTGCTATAACAGCACCTCCGGGAGGTGGTTGAAGATTTTCATTTGATTACTATAATTAAAAGATCTGAACTAGATTTTCTAGGAGTGCTATTTGTTCATAATAATGTGACAAAATGAATGGTTGACCTTCCTCAAGCGGAAGAATAAAATGGGCCGTGATAAAGCTTAAAACATTTTGGAATTGGTGGCCATTTAATAAGGATCTTTCCGTAATACTCGCCTAACTTTAATTTATTCTAAAAATATTTGATAAATGTTTCAAATTTGAAAAATACATTGTAACACCTTAGTAAGAAGGTGTGTTTATTTTTATTTTTTTAACATTTTTATTATTTTTTCTCTTTAATAAATATTTTTTAATACCCCACGCCAACCCCCTAATTCCATACCCACCCCACCGCCTGGCCGCCAGCTGCCGACGACCTGCAAGCCGGATTCTGGCGACCCCGTCAGCTTGAATTTTTTTTTCCTTTTTATGTTTAGTTTTTTTCTTTCCTCATTTCCCCTTTTTTTTCTCTTTTATTTTTAATCATTTTTTCTTTTTAAATTCATATAATATCAATTGTTTGACGTTTAACTCATAGATGATGTTATACTATTTTAACATAGGTTGTTCTATGAATAACATAATTTGTTAAACAAATAACATGGGCTGTTTTACATATAACATAGTTTGTTATACAAATAACACATGTTGTTTAATAACATAAATTGTTACAGACAAAACATATCTTGTTATAGATTAAACAAATTACATAAATTTTTAAATAAATAACACATGTTGTTTTACAAATAACATAGGTTGTTATTCAGGAAACATTGGTTGTCATATAAATAACATAGATTATTTAATAACATACATTGTTACACACATAACATATCGTGTTAAACAAGTAACAAGACTTACTATGCAAATAACATAGCTTGTTGTGCAAATAACATAGTTTATTTCACACGTAACATACCTTGTTATACAAATAAAATAGCATGTTGCGCATATAACATAATGTGCAGAAAAGGTAACACAGTTTGTTATGGAAATAACATATGTTGTTATGAAGCAATGAATCATTACTACAAGTCTGAACGGTATTTAAATAGTTGCAGACAATCCACTATTGTAAACACATAAAAAAATAAATTATTAAAAAAATCTGAAAAAATAGAAAAATAGAAAATCATAAATTTAAAGGCCTGAAAAACATTTGATGGGTAAAAACTGATGGTGCTTATCAAACTTAAGGTTATGAGTCTCGATCGCCCTCGTCATTCTACTTTCCAGAAGATATTATACACTAAATTCTGAATTGAACACCAAAACATCCAAATTTTAACCCGGTCTTCAATCCAATTCTCCCTCGATTTATTTTGCCATGTGTTCTACATTAACTTGTTACATAAATAATATATATATTTTAAATAACATAGATTATTAGACAAAAAAACATATACTATTACACAATTAACAGAGCTTGTAACGAAAATAACATAACTTGTTGTATAGGTAACGAACCTTTTAACGTGAAAATATTGTTTATCATGTTGTAAACTTTGTCGAAAAATTGTTACAAGAAAAAAAGAAAATGAAAAACAAAGAAAAAACCAAGAACAAAAATGAAAAAAAAAAGAAGAAGATGATTCCGACACCATGCCTACTTACTTAAAAAATAAATATTTACC
This sequence comes from Nyctanthes arbor-tristis, assembly GCA_963692815.1. Lineage (NCBI taxonomy): Eukaryota > Viridiplantae > Streptophyta > Magnoliopsida > Lamiales > Oleaceae > Nyctanthes > Nyctanthes arbor-tristis. The sequence goes on from CAVNYN010287110.1 coordinate 51,952, forward strand.
TATGAGTGCAAATGCCACTCATAGATTAGGACTGTTGCTTCAAGACCTTTTCAATTGGGTGAGACCTTTTCACTTTGGGGTGTTATTGTAGGTTCTTACATGGTTATGCATGTATTTGTCGATAAAGGCGTATTTTAGTTTTTAGATGGATAATGTACAGTCTGTTATTCCTGAATCATGCATATTTTTGGTTTTATTGTCTATTTTACTGTTACCTCGTATGATTGTTACTTTCTGCTTTTTTTTTTTTTTGTTCCCTATCATTTTTTTCCTCTCTACTGTGTGGGCTTTCCTATTTTATTCATCTCCAACTTTCGTTTTTTTACCTCATTAATTGTTAGGTAAAGGTTGTTAATCTATGCTTTCTTGGTAATTTTTTATCTAGATTGGTGAACACATTCTTCCAAGTAAGGTTTGGTAGCAGGGTAAAAGCAATACTTTGTACATTGAATGCCCAATTTAATGATGCATAGAAATATCTTTTCCGCTCCTCTTGTTTCGGACACTTGCTAGATTCTCAGTATACTGGGCTAAATTTGTGGTTGATTCATCAAGTACTCCCACGTGAGATCAACCACAATAATAATGAGTTTGAAATGTGGTTTGATAGCAATGGTAGCCGTGCCAGGTTTCCTATTGAAGAATTCTGCCTTATCACTGGCCTTAAGTGTTTCAGTGATGATATTCGAGCCAGCGTCACTTCGAAGGCTAATAAATTCAATATGGCAATCACTGGAGGAGACAGAGGGGGGCCATACTGGGCCTGAGCCCACCCTTGTCTCGGCCCACAACCAAGGAAAAAATAATTTTTTTTTAAGCTTTGGGCTCAGATCTATATAAAGTTGGGCTAGAGGGCAATGACTTGGGCTCGGGGGATAATAAATTTTGGCCTAAGAAGAAACAAAAGCCTCAAAACAAAGACAGAACCAGACTTTCTAAAATCATCATAACTTGATATGATTTAAAATTTAGACTTTGGATAATGATGTAATATAATTGCTAATTGATTTATATTGGTTGAATTGAATAAAAATTATGATTTAAATAATAAAATTTAGACCTTAAATAATGAAATGATGTAAAAAATAGTCGCTTTCAGCTTACTTTTAGGTTTTGAATTATTGAATACTATTTTATAATGCACTTGAGTTTGTTTAATGTTTTCAAAAATTCATAATTATATATGACTTTTTTTGTATTTTCGTTCTGGCTCCCCCTTCCTTCCGTGCTGGCTACGCCATTGATGGCAATTCAACTTTATAAGCACATCAGCAAGAACCAACGCTGAGTAGTTACGAAGAACTTCAAAAAATAAATGCTTTGACGACACTTTTTTTTAATCATTATTTTTTGTCTGAGACTGGCTTTTTTGTAGGTTCATGAAGGGTATTTTTGAAAATTGATTTATTTACCGTAGCTTCAGCAGGTGTCTAGATACTTTGGTAATAATGTACCAGCTTTCTTCTTTGTGGGATGGGTTGATTTTTGTGAGCATGTTACAGTAAGCAATGAAATGAGTTTCAGTTAAATTTTTACTAGTTTGTTTCAGTACTGCTTAGTTTTTGTATTTGGTTTTTGTGAACATGTTACACTGGTTAATGAAAATGCATTTGAGTTAATTTTTTGCCTGTTTGTTTCAGTACTACTTATTTTTTGAATTTGGTTATTGTGTTCGTCTTGTACAGTTGTTTTTTGGTTTATGTGTTATACAATTTTTTTTACCCTCAGTTCCACCATCTGGTAATCTGTTAACAAACTATTACTAGCTGGCAAAAAATTGTTACCAACTGGCAGAACACAGTGCAAAATATTAAATCTCCTACAAACTGGTAGAACAACTTTCTCACCCTCAGTTTCACCATCTGATAATCTGGTAACAAATTATTATCAGCAGGTAAACAAACTGTTACCCATTGCTTGCATGCTTAGTGGTAACATTATGTTCTATTCTACTACTAAACTTATTATGGTTGTTACCAAGTTCTTCCTACCGTTCTGCAAACTTAGCGGTAATAAACAGGTGTGCATTTTAAACACGACAGACAGATTTTATTTTATTTTATTTTTTTTTTTGCATTTTCTATCGTCATTGTAATATTAATAATGTTATCGCTAATGTAATATACAAATAATTACTTAGTTTTTCTAGACCTGCCTAGTCCATTTTCAATGCTTACAAGTTATTTTTTTAATAACTCATTTGACATATTTTTAGCATCTAGAAAAGATACAACACCAACATAACCATTATATAGATTACCATTTTAATTATACCAGTATGTACATTTAAGTGTTCATTTATATCCCAGCCATATTACTTCCAAATAATCATGGCAACATTCTAAACCCAATTTTTATGTTGGAGCCCTCAACTTGTACAGATATCAGAAGGTTGATATAGCTACTTCAGCAATTTACTTAGTCTAACGAACTCAAAGCCATTGCTAGCCATTATTACATTTAAGGACAGCAACGACATTTGTTACCCAATGATATATACCCCCGCAAATCATATTCTGTATGTTTTCATGCTTCGCTTTCTGTCATCAGGCCAAAAGAACATGATGAATGTGAAATGTAGCCAATCCGAAAAAATGACCAGAACATGAATCAAGTGTATGAAAAATAATATTAGGTAACATTCTGAAAAAATTAAAAATAACATTCTGACGCATACAGACTGGGAAAACAAATAATAATAACAACAACAACAATGAACATGGAAAACTAATTCCAATAAAATAAAAATTAATAATTCTGCACTTAGAATTCGATATTTTTCCATGAGTTTGATATTCATAATAGAATTGAAACGACGACTTGCTTGAAATTATCATAAATGAGTCATCGTTATGAAGACGGTGTTTCATCAAGAGTTCAAAATCAATAGGGTCTTTGCCGAGGTCTTTGTATGTAAGGTCTTCGAGTTTATCAAATGTGCAATTCTCTGGTAGAAGATATCCAGTCATGCTGTAATCTACAAACTGGTTAGCAGAAGTCCACCGTTATACATAGTAACAATTCCAGTCTAACCATGTTGACACTATAACAACCGGTATGATAATTGCATTTCGTTTGTTTGAAGCTTCTGATATATTTAAGTATCAGTAGAGGAGTAACAGATATGGAAGGAATCAGAATTTGGGCTGGTTATGGAAGGTGGATATTTGTATTGATCTTGTATTTCGTTGTTTGAAACTTCTGGACTAATTGGCAGCAGGGGAAGTAGCAGATGAAAGTTTCAGAATCTGAGGTGATTGTGAAATTTTCTTGAACAGTAGCACGATTATGGGGATTCAGATTTTGAAGGGATTTTATGTTATTTATTTATTTTACAATTCAGTTTTTTTTCTTAGTTGCCCTTTTTCATTTTTTATATGGATGGTATATTTCAAAGATGTCATTCTATTTTTATAATTTCTATGTAAAGTGGGTGTAAATTTACTCGGCGGTAGAAAAACAGGATTTGCACAATGAGTGGCGTAATTTCACGATGATGAAATGGGTCAGATGACACAGCCCAAGAAAAGAGCCTGTGGGCTTGCTAGCTGACCAGAGACCACGAAGGCCCATTGACCCATATTTTGTGTGTGTGTGTGTGTGTGTTTTTTTTTTCTTTTGAAAATACATATTGTGTGTTTTAGCAAAATAGGATTCAGCAATCAATTTAAATTTTATCCTCCAGTTTCTTTCATTTACATATTCTCACGTCGGAAGGGTTTTGAGGTAGACAATCGGGGCCTTCTTTACAAGTACCTATATGGATTGAAGGAAGAGGGCTAATGACAGACTCCCAGCAGGTCGAAATTTTTGAAATTGACAATTATCTTTTAATATTTTGTGCCAATAACTATTTTTATTTATATTATTTTATCGCCTTTGTAATAAATTTATATTAAGTCACACAATCAATTTCAGTTAACTAGAATTTAGAACTTGTCAATGGCGTGAGTTTTATTGAATTTATTTAGAAAAAGAGATATTCATTATTGTTTCAATCTTTAGGGAAAATTGCAAGGTCCGAATCCCCACTCCAGAGTTTGGAAATTAATCTCAGCCTTCCAGGGAAGGCAAAGAGAAGAATCTGAAATCCAAATATAATAAACTCCAAAAAACCAGTCTTAGTCAAGTCCAAGTCTAGAAATTTCAAGGACAATTCAAATCTTAAGATCTAAAGTTGAAAGGTTCAAATGTTGAAAATTCAGAAAAAATGAAGCTTTTGACTAATCAAATTTCCAGTCTTGGAAATCAAGCCATGTAATGTCTCTTCAAAGCTCGAATTTTTAATTAGAGCTTTGTTATTCTATAGCCAATGGAGGCAGGTCTGCCCTTTGTAATTTAATCAAATTTTAATTTGTATCAAGTTTCTTGGCACGTCCCGTACGAACCTCTTCTCTTTTATCTTTTGATCCTCTGAAGCATCTAGTCACGACTCCAAAGGAGCTTGTTCAATTCTTTTGGGTTAATTACACTTAACGTCCATAACCTTTAAAGTAATTATCGATCACAGCTTCGACCTTTAATTTTCTTTCTGAGCATCCTCAACTTTTTAAGAGTGTTACATCTAATGTCCGTAGTGACCGAAATCGTTTATTCTTCCATTAGCTTGGGGGTATTATAGTAAAAAAACAAAACATTAAATATTTTAATGTTAAATTAAAATATTAAGTTATGGTAAAATACAAAAAATTAAATATTTTAATATTAAAATATTTAATTTTTTGTATTTTACCATAATACCTCCAAGCTAACGGAAGAAGAAATCATTTCCATCACTAGAAATGTTAGGTGTAACGCTTTTAAAATGTTGAGGACGCCCAGAGAGAATCAAATGTTAGAGATGTGATTGATAATTACTTCAAAGGTTGGGAATATTAGGAGTAATTAACCCAATTCTTGTATAATATCTGAACTCGAACATTGTGGAAACTCAATAATTGGTTTTACAGTGCGAAAATTCTGTGAAAGGAGCAAATCCGCATCTATCAACTTCAAGATGTCGAGTTTGACAGTATCATCCAGGGATTCAGAAAAAAAATTTAATATGAAATTATTGAAAATTTTCTAATACTTGTGAGAGGTGGTGTTTTGGCACCCACCGTCTAGTTAAGTTATTGAATCATATCAACATAATCAAGAAAGTTTCTGACAATAGACATTGAAACTCAAACAAAAAACTCTTTCTGCATTCCGACAAAAAATTTGCTCTTTGAAGTGTATGACAAATTGTGCATCTTTTGACGGTGGCTCTAGTGGCTTTACATGGCCAATGTAATGCGGCAGAGTTTGGCTCATTAGATGGGGATTTCATGGTGTATGGACTCCGTAATTTTTCCATGGCTAGGTACGCCTTTTCCATGCCTAAACCCAACAAATCACGCTCTGTGGCTGTTTGATTCTCATTATTCGATTTGAATTATAAAGAAAAATTATATTGAGGTGAAATGAGTAGTGCACAATTTAATATAAGTTTGAAATTTGTAATTATAAATAAATAGTTGTCAAATCAGTAGTAGGTGAGATTATAATGTGTTTTCATAAATATAATCAAACACCTTAATTTTGATTCATTAGTTGACGCTTTGAGTTGACTTACTTTTTTCACGCTTTTACTAAGGCAACGCGTTTTGCTTGCGCTTTGCGCCTTGGCGGCGCTTCTTAGCACGCTGAGTAAAATTGTTAGTCCTTGTCAAGAGGTTGATTTAGGCAGCTGGAGTCATCAGTCAGTTATGATAACTTAGGTAGCTAGTTTGCCCCACGAATGAATATAAATAGATGAGTTGTGTTATCTTAACAAAATGACATATAAAAAATTTGAACAAAATTGACATATAATATGATTTTATTTTTCAGCATATCACATCACTTTATTTATATTAATGATAATCACATGTGCTATGTTCCAGTTTTTCTATAGATACAGATTAGGCTCTTGTATGGAGCCCCGAAACTAATACAAATTGTGACTTGACTGCTTTTTTTTAGTTCTTGGATTCCATACATAAAACCGATCTATTTCCATAAAAATCAGCAGGCTACATCTACCTTTTGTCCTATATATACCCACACTGTTTAAGAAGATATATATTTTATATATATATATAAGATATATAGACACACACATATGACCGAGTCGCATGGAAATAAATTCCCTGTAGTGTGGGTCGACTGGCAAGTCAACAGTAACGGAGACAAAGGAACAAAAACGAGTAGTCATTTCCAGAGAGTTTTTTTTTTTTGTTAATTTTTCGTTGGAATTGAAGGTGGGACGAAATTGGCACTAATGTTTGGCCACCATTTTTAATTAGACTAATTTATAAATAGATTGTTTGATCTATTTAACACGTCTCTTTATAATTTTACCTACTACTTTGACAACTATTTATTTATAACAATAAATTTTAAATTTCTATTAAATCTACACCATTCATTTACTTCTTTATAATTTCCTCTTTAAAAGTCAATTACATAAAGAGGATCAAACAGCCACTTAAAATTCAAATTTTATACAAGTGTCATTACGTAATGATGTCATGTGGAGGTAATGATTAAAATGATATGAAAGTTAAATCACATTAAATATGTAGCTTAATAGTATACTGCTATGTGGCTTAAATTTGAGATTTATCTCTATTCAAGATAGAAACTTTTTTCACAACTAAAATTTCAACAAATCAAATCAATACTAATTACACATTTTTTATAAATTTTCACATTTTCATAGTCCCTCCGTCCCATAAAGATAATCGGGTAGTTAATTTCACACGAATTAAGAAATGATTGTTAATATGGTTGAGACAATTGATTTTACATATATTTTCCTTTTATACCGTCATGTATCATTAATATTGAATTGTATTGATAGTTGGTGTGAATGATTAATTAGGACAAAACATAGAAACAAAAAATTAAATACGTGCTTCAGTTAGTAAGTGATCTATCTTTGTGGGATGTACGAAAATGAAAATAGAGTATTTTCTCTATTTTTTTACCACACATTTCAAACAAAAATTACTTTCTAACAAAACAACCTAAAAACTTGCCACAGAAAATGATAATATTTTTTTTAATGAATGAGAATATTGTGCAACTGCAAATTCTTTGACATTAGAATTATGAAATCGAGCCAAATTCATGTTGAAAAGACAGAAAAAAGCATTGTCAAGCACAGAATATCTTGTATTCGCAGTAATTGGTGAGTAAAGAAATGATAAGGCGATCAATATTTCTGTCAAATAATTGAATGAATACTTGTATAATAAGTGTCTTCATTATTTTATCCCTCATTTTTTTTTTTGGTGAACATATACAAGCGTCCGCAAGTTTTAATTTGACTTTGCCTTAAAAGATAATAAAATTTTGATAATTGAGGTTCTCGAACAAGTTGCTGTCTTGTGGGAGGGCAAAGGCGGAGCCAGCCGTAGATATCAAGGTATACGGAAAATATAGATTAATAATATTTTGTATATATTTCTTTCAAAAACAATTAATAATTTGTATATTAAATTTTTTTTTTACAATTATTTACATAGTCAAAAATATTTTTTTTTTACCAAAATAGAGTGTGCCCAAACATAGCTTGACACCCTTATCTCCGCCTCTCGGAGGGAGAATACTAAAGTGATGCATGACTCCTTATTAGAAAAAATAAAATTCTTTAATAATGTTGTATCTTATAATAAATTTCAATTTGTTTGAACACTTATCATAATTATTGGGCGATCTCTAAGAAATTAGGGAAAGATTTCTTATGAAGCCCGATCTCCAATTAAATGCTAACACCTCACATGTGTTAGGTGAACCTTATGGAGTCCGATCTCCAATTAAATGCTGACACCTCACTTATACTAAGTGATGTATCAGCCTGTGATTGGAGACCAGAGATCCGTAACGAAATCTGGCCTTGTTTCCATAGCTATACCTTAATTATTGTCATCTTGTAAAATATTCAAACATAAACTTGAACATAAAAATGTCGGCACGTTGTTCCGCCCCCTCCCCCCCCCCCCCCCGAACGACTGATTTCCATTCATTATGCTACAAGCTATATAGTCAAAACCAACTAAGAATTTAATTTGTTGTAGGATTGAGCAAAAAATATCATCCATTCTTGCGGAAAATGCATATAATAAAAAAATTATTAAAATGAAAAGTATCCAAGTCACATCGTACATACATTTATTATGAAGTGTACGCCTTCACACTCTAGTGCATGTCACACGTTCACACACCTTTAAACGGAAATTTCTAAGGGATTAGGGTTAGGTTTTTTATGGAGCCTGATTTCTAATGAGATACTGCTATGTGATGTGTTATATGAGCTGTCAGTTTGTAATTGGAGACTGAGCTCTATAAGAAATCCGGCCTTGTCTTCATAGCTGGACCGCACCTTTAACCCTTTTTTTTTTTTAGGAAAAGAAAAAATTTGTTCTGCGAAACAACTCCTAAGAGGAAGAATTTTTTTGGCAAACCTAAGAGGAAGAAATTTTGATTTGCCTTACGGGTCAAGTCAATGATAAATTATTTATTGCATTAATTTCGCATAACGTGTTCACAAGGTTAGAAGAAAAGTATTAAAGATAGTCATGCTCCATGTACCTAGAAGTTTAGGTAATTTCTGACACAACATACTTGGTAGAATCTTATATTCTTTCATACCTGAAATCACTTTTAAATAAATATTACTCCAATGATACACGTGCTTTGTGAAAATTTATGTAAAAGTAGATTGACTCTCAATTTTGATCATTCGCCATTATTGCGTCAGGAACACACTTGATAGACAATAATTTGTCAATTCATTTGTGGAACAACCCACGTAGAACGCAACTCACATGTGAATTGTCCAATTATCATCTATCATGTGTATATTTAGCAGAATAATCTCACTAGACGTATGACAGATGATCAAAATTGGTTTTACTCTATCAAAGAAGGAAAATGATTTTTGTAGGATAATTTTTATAAAATCTTTTATAAAATATGATGATTTTACCCTTACATTCCTTTTTTTATTCTGTTTTTTTTTGAGAAAGAAAGTTATTTATTAATCAAATTACCGAATAAAAAGAGATAAAAAATTTTTAATAATAAGATGATGAATTTACCTTATTATTTGTAAATGATTTTGTGAAAACTTCCCTATAAATTGTAGGACACACATTCTAGCTAAAGAAATAGATCGGGCTCTGGATCTCCAACCACACGCTGTCATCTCATTTGACACAGGCTACGTGACTGCGTATGATTGAAGATCCAACTCCTAACTCAGAGTCTGATATGTTTTCTTAGAGAAACAAGTAGGCCACTTAATAAAAAAAAAATGCCCTTATTTTAAAATCATTTCCTCTTTCTAAGAAGTTTTAAGTTAGAGTCCATCTCACGGTATGCCCTTATTTTATTTTCTTTATAGTGTTTTAATGATTCAATGCGAGTCAACTCTAGCTTTTGTTACATGACGATGATAGATCACCTCAAACTCACAAGTTCACTTCTAATGAAAAGCATCTGGGCGCGCCCAACCCCACCCCCACCCAAAAAAGAAAAAATAAATAAAATAAAACAATACACTTATCTCATGAACACATAATACTTTACGAACATATTTACGTAGGCACTTGATATAATTATGTTTTTTCAATCACCATCATCATAAAAAACATTAATAGTTGTAATTTTGTTGATTTATTTTGTTAAGGATAAGTTTCCCATATCGTCCCTAACCTTTACACTTAAAATCGTCTAGGTTCTTAACTTTTTTTTAGCGCTGAGTCTTCAACCTTTCATAAATGCGTAAAAAAAAGTCTCGCCTAACAGAATTCGTCCAAATTTCTGTTAGGTGATAGATGAAATTACTTTTATACCATCACTTTTTAAATTAAAAAAAGAATTTAAAAATTAAAACAATAAAAAAGAAAGGAAAAAACCCCACCCACCCGCCCCACTGGCAATCTCTTAAGCTACTGAAAATGACAGCATTCTGGTGACCAAATAGCAGTTGGAATGCTATTATTTCTGGTAGCTGAAAGGGGAGGGAGTCTCCCCCCGTTTCAAGCAGCCATTCCGACGGCCACTTAACAGTAGGAATGCTGCCATTTCCGACAGTTGAAAGGGGGGAGTCTCCACCCTTTCATATGCCTGAAATGGTAGAGAAGGGGGGGGGGGTAGAGACTCCCTCTCATGTTTCTACTTGGTAGAAATGTAAGGGGAGTCTCCCCCATTTTTTCTACCATTTTTTGAAAAAAAAAATGAATAGCAGAAAAATTGGGGGGGGGGGGGGGGGGGGGGGGGGGGGGGCC